>PVIR01003080.1:0-93285 GCA_004026965.1 Petromus typicus
GCCTGGAATGTGTGCAGCCTTCAGTATAAACCTCAGCACTTCATCCACAACAACCAGAAGTCAAACCAAGCACTAGATTCTCTGAAGCAAACTATCCATCCCATAGTCAAAACTAGCATTATTATGTTTACAATGCTCAGAGCTAGGCTACATATTTTCAATTTTATATTTTTGAGATTTCTCTAGATATGTTTTCTTTCATGTTCTGAAATAGTTTGAACGGTGTTGGAATAAATGTGCCACACACTGACCTCCTGGGCGAGGTCACGGGAAAGAGTGCTGGGGGATCGGCACTGCCCAGTGACCTGCACCGCCTCTCTGGCTTCTGGGAAAATATACTGCTTCTGGATGTTTTGGATGAATTTCACAATGGTTCTTTAACCATATCGAAAGAAGAACATTGGGGAATAAATATCCATTAAATCTCAATGATACAGAAGAACAAAATTGAAAACTAAACATTAAACAGTGGTTGAAACATTATTGTAAGGAAAACATCCCGGAACTAAAAGCCTCTCAGATTGTGTGCTGTGATCCAGATCCACACATGGATCTGGATACAGAGCTTGTCCACCCCGGAAGGTCTGGGGAATATTTAGTCCCCACAGTGCTTTGGCTGATGCTGGAATGTGTGGAGCCCAGTGCCTGACACATAGTAACTACTAAATATATAATAGCAAACATTATTAAGACTAGACTAGTGGTGAATGGATTGAAAAAAAATTAGATTTTATCAAATCAAAAGCCTCAATACTCTAAGCTTCATAGTAAGTGATAGATAAAGATTTTAAAAGATGATGTTTAAAAAGACAAAAAGTGGAAGACAACAATATCCTGAGTTAATATTTTTTAATTTTTCTGGGATATTTACTATTCCTATAATGCCATATGTTATTATTTGAATATATAGAAATTTGAGTCTCATGCAAATAGAAATTTTATAAGAACTATCTTTACAACCACATCTTAAGCAAAGAGCTTTGGATATATCCATATTTTATTTCAGCAATATATAATGTGGAGAACAACTAAGCTGGATTTGTAATCACTAAAAAATGTTACATAAATAACAAAAACAACAGGAAATTGTGTTTTTATGCAACAGAGAATCATAAACGCACATGTGATTTATTGCTCTGTAAGCAAATGCCTAACATCTCTTTGGAAAGAGCTACCCTTCCTCTCCTGATGAGGATTAATCATAAATAAGAGAAACTTGTGTGGGGAGTTAAGCAAAGATTATCAGATGTATGTGGGCTTTTTATTATTTTGATAAATGGCTAGAAAAAAGTGTATACTGAATTCAGGATTTTCTTGTTTTCTACTACAAAGCATAGTAAATAAAGCACTACTTTTTAATAATACACACCTGATGTTACTCATGCAGTGCTCAAGGACAGAGTTCCTCATCATATCTTGTAGAAGGATGAGGGAGATATTTCGTCCTGACAAGAAAGATGGTGGTCAAGAGCTAACGTAATGTTTATGTCTCCATAGGACCACTTCACACATAAGAATTGGAAGCTCTGAATTCTCACCAAAATTCCCGCACCACAAGGCCTACTGGAGCTGTAGCAGCACCCCAGTAGATTCGTAATCAGGATGAGGCAGCTGCTTAAAATCTCTTCAGTGGTTTGAAAGTAAAATAAAGTCAGAACTGAGCAAAGTCGGTGCACAATTTAAAAATGAATGGACTCTGGAGAGTTGAGTTTTGAGTTCACTGACACTGACTTTAGGGTACTCACACTTAAAAATAAAAAATAAATAATACATTGAAGATTATAGCCAGATAAATGACCGAGATACAAAGTTTCTATTTTATAATATGTCAGAGCTGGTGAGCAACTCAATGTATTTACTGGCAGTGATATGGCACTGTTTAAAAACTTAGAAAATTTTTAAAAATATCAAAGGAGAATAAAATATAAGCTTTTTGTTCCAACGGTAAACCAAAGAACTTTTACAGATTTCTATAAATAATGGTTTCATTTCAGTAGAATACAAGTTTTTATTATAATTATTCATTTCACTTGAATAAAACTTTTCAGATGTGTAAGTTGTATCAGGCATGGTGACACATGGTGGCTGTAATCCCAGTACTCTGGAAGGCTGAGGCAGGAGGATCACAAGTTCAAGCCCTTCCTGCACAATTTAGCAATCTAGGGAGACATTTTCTGAAAATTTCAAATATGTTAATTATACAGGAGAGGAAATGTTAACTCAAATAAGGAAACTGGAGACAAAGCAATTTAATTCATGAAAAACAATTCCAAATCCTAATCAAAAGGTTTACAGCGGGGAAAAAAAATCACACAAATTGAGGGCAAAAATATGTGAATTCTGTCTAACCATGTGGCCGGAACAAGGCCTGTATAACCTGTCAATAACCCTCTCCTGTGACTGTGATTTTCAAATGCACAGGCTGGTACATAGAATGGAGAAAAGGATTAAACCCCTCCACACACTTACTATCAAGAAAGCTTGAAGTGTTTCACACAGCATTTCCCTCTTCCCTGGCTTCTGCCCAAGTCCATTTTAAAGATTAATTTTTGCTATACTTTTCTCATACCAGCAATCTGTTCTCAGCTTTTTAAACGTCTACCCATCCATTTCAGCAACTGTTTCAACCATGCAGAAAAAGGATGAGATTTAATATTACTGTTAAGCCTTTAGAAAACTATTGCAATATTTATTTCTGAGCATCCCTTGTCACCTTCTGTGAATAAACAACAACAACAAATGGAGTAGAAATAAAGTTATAGCCTAAAGAAAAGTCATTCACTTCCCGTGAGTCACTACACTAAATGTATTTCCTAATATTGTCAACCCATCATTTTAAAGTAATATACTTTCACAAATCATTAAAGGTACAAATATCATAATATAAATGTGATAGCTTGATATCATGTATCAATTGAGACACTAATAAATATCGATTTAAAAATAGAAGAAATCAAATGAAATGTTAAAACATGATAGAACCCTTTAATAAATTATTCTGGAATAGGTTTCACTATTACTCTGAAAAGTTAGATTTGACTAATATTTATTTTTAAATGCCTAAAATGTATTGTTATTGGAGGTAGTGATTCAATTCCTATGCACAAATATGCTGCAAACCCAGGAATCAAATTCAACATGAGGAGTTCATATGTATTAAATAGGTAACTTTTTATATTTCAAAAAAGATTCATCTTATTAATTTCTATTTGATACTCAAAATTCTTAATATGCAGTGGTGATGGTAAGCCTTTTTTCCTCCACTAAATAGATGGACTACAGAAGAAAATAGTACCCAGTGTAAACTATTATTTGCACAAGCTGAGCTGAAAGCATTATCTAACCTCTACAGTGATGGAATCTTCCAACATACCAAATTGGGATGACTAAAGGAATATACATCAGCTTCTAGCTAATATAGAATAAAATGTCCTCTCTGTCACTTATTAATTCATAGATTACTGAAATACTTTTTCTTTGTAATGTAAAAAATGACTGCACATATAGGATACAGAACTTGATTATAACATAACATTCAATTCCATTCTAGATAAAGTAATTTGTTCTATAGTAAAAAGAAAAGTTACAAAGTATAAAAAAGCCATAATCTTTAAAATTAATATAAATTGTATAAAGTCTATTAAAAATAAACTGAAAATAATAAATGAACATTATTTCAAAAATAAAAAAATATTTAATAAATATTATCTGTGATTGAACTAATATACTCACTGATATTGAAAGGAATTTCTACACTAGATATAATCCATTTCTCTTGAATTTATTTTAAATAAAATATCAGGACGTGTAGTTGTCATCAAATTATGTGGTCCACACAATTTTAAGTAGAAGAATGAATCATTATTTTGGTTCATATTGTGAATTTCACTGGAAGTACTTAGAGGGCTCAATGACCTGAGTAACTCAGGTATCTTAAAAACCTAGATGGTACTTGAGAATGTTTTATTGACTTTAATTCTAACTAACAAGGAAAAATAATCTTTCAGACACCTATCCATAGGTGACTCTTATAGATATTCTACTGATGAGCACAACTGTGTTCTATTGGATGTGACAATGGCCTGAAGCAGCCATGGGTGCCTCTAATGCACTGACTTCGTCTAGCTCCTGTGTGTACTATGCACAATCTCATCGAGGAGGTGGGCTGGGGAAGTCACCACTTGGGACTCCTGAGGTCAGGTCAGGAAAGCTGCTGGACCTCTGGCTTCCCTATTAAGTTATCTGTGGTTGAATCCAGTGACAAGAGGACACTTGAGCAGGTGTAAAAGAGGCCCACCAAGAGCAGGACTGAGTTTGCTTCTGAGAAGATTCAGTGAGAATTTGCCGCCATATGCCTAAGACAAAATCCTGGAATCAGGTCTGCAGGCCTTTCAGACCTTCCTGATCAGAAACTAAGTGATAATAACTTCAAGATTCTAAATTTGTATAGAGAAAACTACATGGTGCCTTGATTTTATCTAAAATTACTTTTGTAAGTAATGGAAGGAAAATATGATTGAATAACTTTTGGTACATGTGTTACGCACCTGAGAAGCTTGGTCAATGACAACTGAGTCTCAAATGTTGAAATTCTTTTATTTCCTCTGTTCTCTAAGTAAGCCTGTCTTTCACTCGATTGAACTCCCCACTCTCCTTAGAATCCCATATACACTTTTCACTTGAGGGTTCACATGTGTTTTCCCAAGCATTTTAAGCCCATCTTGTTCTACTTGACTGATGACTACCCACTCACTGAATTTCAAAGAACATAATTAACACTAATGTACAGCAAGATTTTGGAGAAGGAAAAAAAAAAGCAATTTTCAATGATATCTTTATCTATTGTGAAAATATACAGTATAATCAAGAATATTGTCATGAGAAGACAACTTGATTTGAAAAGATACATTTATTCCTGAATTTGGATTTTTTTCTAGTATAAATCATCTTACTTAAGTATTAAATTATCAAGAATAAGAAAAAAAAACTTTGGGATGATCAATATAATGCTATGAACCCTGGAAAAAACCAGACCATTTGTAGTTTGGAGTAGAATAAAATATTATCAGTGATTATATCTAGAAAGACGTTAGCACTTCCCTCATTATGCACTATTATTTTATTGCTTCAAAGGAGCATCCTCATTTTCTTAGCTCCTTTTGAGTATGCTGAAGACCACTGACATCATGGAGAATGTAAAAAGTTTGCTTGCCAAGGAAAACTTAGCTTGAAAGTATGGTTGGTAACACAAGTGCACAAATGGACGCACTGTGAGGCTCAGTGATCACCAAGGCTCTGCTTTTTTGGGAGAAAAAAAGCACAGTGGAAGTCTGTGACTCAGGGCTCTCTTCACTGACACCCACAGGAAGAAAGACACTGCCAGTAATCCTGAGGGAATTTCTGTCTTCTGTCTTAAACGTTTGCAACTGTAATGGAGCCAGAGTCTTGAATCACTGCCTTTTTAGGAAATTTGTCAAGAGTGTTCAAATAGAATATAAAGTCTGCCCATCCTACAGAAGTTGGCCAACTTTCTAGGACACCCATTCCAACATCCTAAACTGGGCTTACAATAAAATGTCCAGAAGATGAAAAGCTCATCCCATTTGATTTGAGAGAACTCGACATGCTATACTCGAAAGTCATTTCTGTACTTCCTACAGAGCCTCTCACATAGTTGCTGGTAGGGATGATAGAGTAGCAACTATTTCATATTAAATGCTATTCAGAAATCAAAATTTAGAAGTGGACACCCACTTGAACTTTTAAATGTTAGAAAAAGTGCATCTTCAGCATTGATAGTAAAAAGATCTCAGAAATTATTTCAGGAAAAAAAATGCTTTTTGACCTCAGAATTATTACAGAACTTCTGATTATTTCTTCTGCTGAAACAACTTTACAAGTAAGTACAAACTGAAAAACTTTGCCATTGACATGGAAAACATTCCTGAAGCAGTACTGGCTAAATGTGACTTGCTAACAAATTCAAATGAGGAATGTGACAGAATTCTGGTGTTCTAGAAAACAGGAAAACCCTCATGGAGATGGCTGATAATAGGACCCTGATTTGGTTTGGTATTTTTGTCAAGAATTGCACAGATCCAGTAAAAAGGAAAACAACTTTACTTCATGTCAAATGTGAAATATATATATATATATATATATATATATATATATATATATATATATTACATTAAAGTACAAATATTCAAATTTGTACCCAAGCATCTGCCTTATCAAGAAAATTAATTTGAACAGTTAAGGTTTATTTTTTAAATTTACATAAGTTTCATTTATTGCTGTTTCTTCTTGTTTTTAATATTGGACCACTAACTTTTGCATAAAAGTGGTGCAGTATTTTTAACACTAGTTCAACTTGATGTATGGCTAAAATACATGATAACAAAGCACTCAGATTTTTATCAACAACTTTGTATTTCTGTTTATATTTTCCTTTTTCCAGTGTGGGATCTCCTGTTGATCCTCCACTCTGATTAAGGGGCTTAACCTTTCAGCAGAGCTTGTTTTAATGTTTTCAATGCAGAGTCAACATTGTTGTCTCCCTTTACATTCCTACTACTCTCTCCTGTTGCTATTTCTATAACACCATCTACCTGATTTTATTTTACTTTTCTTTCATTTTGTCATTAGGTTGTGCTTTTCAGGATAGAAAGCGGATATTCAGTGCATGTGGTAATTAGTACAGTGTCTTGGAAATGATGGGTGCTCAGAAAATATTTTATAAGATATTAAGTATGAAAAAACAGGCACTATCTTCTTTTTTGTTAATTTTTAATTAAGTCTATGTTCATAGAATAAAAGATTTCTTGTGGGTAGATATCATTCCTCTTCATTGTAATTGACTGGGTAACTAAGGATGGCCAATCACTATAAATGAATCATATATGATAATTTAGGGATTGCAGTTTCTAACACTGTCATTTTTGATTAAATAAACTTACTTTATATGATATTTAAATTATAATCAGTAGTTTATATCTAAGGAAATATTTTTGCCATGTAAACTGAATCCAGATAAGTTAAAGATTTTTTAAAAGCATCTTTTAACTCTTCATATCCCATAAATCATACTTAGTTGGAGATATAATTCACTTGATCTATTCTTTAAAATTAATTGCCAAGAACCACAGTAAGGTAATTAAACTCAAAGGCCACATATCCTCAGACAAATTCTATCTATAATTACCTAACATAGACAAATTGAGGAAAATTAAATATGCTAAATTATTTAATGCGGCACTGATTTTCCACCCCTTTCTGCCCTGTACAGCCTTCCTGATAATATACCAGCTTCATGTTTCATATTTGCAGCATAATATTGCCATCAGAAGTTTTCAAGCATTTTTGAAGTTACCATGAACTTAACTAAACATATCATAACCTCAAGGAAATATTTATCAAACTGAATCTGATACTCTAGATATTCAAAATAAAACCTTTGCTTCAGACAGAAGGCACCATTCAAGTAATGAGAAAAATAGAAAGCCCTGGGGTGAAATGATCAGATCCAAACCAGCTGGAGTTAGTTAGCTCTGGAGGATAATTTTAAAACAATAGGTACGTTCATTAGAAAGACTACAGTAAGATATCACCTGATAAAATATAGAGCATGTAGCAAAAATAAAACTGTAGAGAAAAGGCCTTTGTATCCCAAAGTAAATCATCAATCTTCTTGCACATTATTCTGGAGCCTCTCATGGTGAGGGAGGCTCCGTCCCTTAAGAAGTTCTCCATAGCTATGGAATGATCAAGGGATTCAAATCCATCAGTATTTGCATCAGTAGCTTTAGAGATCTGTGTACCTCAGCACTTTCCATCTGACTTTCTCTTGTTACTCTTGGTTTTCTGGAATCTTTTTTAACCTCCACTTTTAGATTACAGATTCTTTGGAATAGTTTATCATTATACTTCATGGATTCACTTCTATAAGCTACTGTGTTTAATTTTAAACAAGTAATTTTATGAGGAATTTTATTTTTCAAAATAATTCTCAAACCATAATTTATATCTCTGACAGTATGACATCCTGTTTCCTAGCAAATGTTTGCATTTTGATAGTAGATTTACTGTATAAAGTAGGTTTTCCAAGTTGCCATCTGTGGAATATAGCCATCATAAACACGCACTATTTCAATGTCAGTTTGACACAGGATTTATTCTAATATTTGACCTTCCATCCCTGCTACCTATACAATTAAAACTCCACTTTTAAATCTTGCCTTTTCCTTATGCATACATAAAATGACACCTCCCTCCTTATTCTCACCACTATGTGAATATATTCAGAGTTCTTTCTCTGCATTAAGAAGTTGGACTTCTAAGAAAATTTTGAGAAGTTATAACTTACAAGAAGAAAACAGAAACTGCTAATTATACTGAGAGAACAAAAGGATGCATTTCATTTGCAAATACACTCAATTCGTGGAGGCTGTAGTACACAAATAATATTAACAAAGAGCACTTCTCATCTTCAAAGCATTTTTAAGATATTATCTAATTAGCAAAATTACGCATTCATTAGGTGACACATGAACCACGTGTTTTTCTTTATTAAAAAAAAGTAGTTTGTGGTAAAAATTACCTCGTTTTTAACTGTTAACGTGAAGTATTTACTATGACTTTATATCTCTATTATCTACTGTGAATAGTTACTCATCTTACCAATATTAAAATTATGTAGTGAAAACTACACAAAAGGCTAAAGAGAATGTTTCCATTGCCTTTCTCCTTAATGGCACACTCTATACCTTTTGAACAAAGACATTTACAATTAATTTCATTAATGAATAAAAAATTAAATGAATTGCAATTCTTAAACATCTCAAGAATAATTTTTTTTCTCGGTACCAAACAAATTATTATCTTTATGCTTATTTAGTCTGTGTCTTTTCCTCTGGGTCACTGTTGTTGACTTGCTCTAGAATTCTGTTTTATTTGAATATATTATTTTCCCTCTATCCCTCAGAGATAAAATATAAACTTTTCTTCACATCATTAAAATATGATAAAATATTTTTAAAAAATATTCAGACTGACTGGATTTCAAGAATAGAAACAGTGTACCTTATCCATTCCTAAATATATAACAACAAAACAAATTGAAAACAGAAATGAGAAACAATTCAAATGTGGTTGGAAAAACATAGAACATTTTTTGGTCCAAATATTGTTTAAGAAAAAATTATTCACCCTTCTCACAAAATCTGTACAACCCACTTATTTCGTCTTCTGAAAATATGAAGCATAAGTAAACAAAGCAGTTTATGTATGTGTAAGTCTCCCTTCGAGAGACTAGCCCTGAAAACAGCTTCGTTACCTAAGTATGCTACCTAAACTCGCCAAATTCTGCCATTTCATATTTGCTATTTCTAAAACTCTAGAGTTAATTCTATTTCACCAGTTAAATGTATACTTTTTCTTCTCAATTTATTTCTGTTTATGATTTTTGTCAAAGTGGTAAATTATTTTTAAGAAAGCTAAATATACACAAAATATAAATCCATCATAGATCCACAAGTAATGCTTGAGATTCTGATTTTAGCCAAGATTTAATGATATTGAGAGTAAGTCAAATCCTTGTAGATGTGTGTGGTACAGAGGCAGATGTAAGCAAATAGAAAGAGCTCATAAGCTTGGCCTAACAGTATAATATGAAATTTTTGAACTCATTATTATTGAACTTTTCTAGAAGCACAAAAAATGTTACTCTGTTTATGATGACACAGTAGATAAAAGCAAGATTCTCAGTTGAGTTTGCATAAGATTACAGGAAATCAGGTTCCTCTGCTTAACCTATCAAGAGTTAGTTTTCCCAAGGACCTTCGATTCTGTGTGGAAAATGAAATTAGAATAGTACACTGAGGAAGGAGGATCCTTCTGGAATTATAGTGATTTATTTCTAAACTCATCAAAATGATAAGTATAAGAGTAGATTCTTATTAAGTTATTATTTTAAAAAACAGATATATTCTTATACCCCTTAATATTATTTTCACCCATCTGTGTCCTTTGGTTATACCTAAAATGGAGCCAGTAATTCATTTTTATTAAATTAGTTCCTTTTCATTATGCATAACAATGTTTTAAGAAAGAATTAATAGGCTGTGAAAGTTAACTTTTGTTTTGAAGTCTGTTTATACTATATTTTCACTGTTTGCCCACTAATAGTTCCACTTAATCACCATTTCCACTGATTGCTTTGAGCTGTTTTTTTTTTCCTGGTTCAACATGCAGATTCCACATGGGGCCTCCAAGCTCATTAGCTAATGCTCACATAGGGGCACCCCTTGCTAACCCTCTGTGCACTGACTAGGGCGGCCTGTCACTCCCCCATGTCCCATAGCAGTTGTTTTTTGCTCTCTCACACAGCAGATTGTAAAGTCTTCTTATCCCAAATGCCAAGAGCTTCTGAAAGTGGTGGCCATGTCTTATTAATTCTTGTGTCCAGTTTTATTACTGGTGCATAGTAGAAATATTTAATAATAATATATGACAAAATAATAATCGCTCAAATGGCTCAATGCAATCTAATTTAAGAAAAGAAAGGAAATTCATTATTAAAGTCTTCAGCTAGAATATTCAGGTTGTACATTCTTAGAGAGCACTTGAACACAGACTTTAATTTGTCTATTTACTTTGTGACTTAGTTTGGCTGTGGATACTATCGGTAGTAGTAAGTTAGCTAAACATTATCTAAGCATTCATATGTATCAATGTTTTTTTACTTAGACCTAGGTTGCAAGGAAGGAATAGTTTTGTGATTCACTTCATTTAGGATGGTAAAAGACAAAGAGATATTTCCATTCTTGACTCTTGTGTAGAGAGATGTGGCTGAAGGCGAGGAACCTACGGACCTTGAGGCATCTTTCTCAGTTTTGCACAATTCTGAAGAAGACCCAGCCCAGCCCCGCCCACCAACACACACTGCCTTGATCTGCTGAGCTGGCATCACAAAACACCAGACTGGGTGAATTAAACGATAGTGACTGCTTCCTTATACTTATGGAGATGAGAAGTCTGAGACCAAGTTGTCAGCACACTGGTGGCTGTTGTCTTGGAGAAGCCTCCCAGGGGTCACTCTTTGGGTTGCACATGGCTGCTTCCTTGTCACATCCCCCACCATGGCAAAGACAGAAAGCTTCGAGTCTGTGGTCGCCTCCTTTATTTTTCATTGCTATTGTAATAAAACAGATTGAAGACTGGGCCTTCACTCTATCTCTTCTTTAAATGTTGTATATTGAAACAAGTTCTCACTGAGTTGTCCTGTTGGGCTCAAACTTGTCATCTTGTGACCTCAGCTCTCTGAGTGTTGGGATGACAGACATAGGCTACCATCCCAGACTTTTCTGTTCTCATAAGGTCACTGATCTTACTGGGTTAGAGTTCCTTCCTAGTGACTTCATTTAGCTTTAATTATCTCCTATAAACCAATTTCCAAATACAGTCATGTTGGGGATTGAAGCTATAAGAAAGAAGTTTCAAAGGAAAGCAATTCAGTTTAGGGTACAGGCTGATTTTTCCCTACATTTTCCCTGATAGTTTCCTGACTTAATTGGAAACATTTAAACCTGATCCATCTTTTGTATAATATGACTGAACTGGTAAACTGTAAATAAATAGTAGCAATAATAATAATAATAATAATAATAACAACAACAACAACAACAACAACAACAACATAAATGGACCTAACAACCTTTTATACTATTTGAAAGTGTTGTGGGTAGAAGAACTTGACAAAGGGAAAGAACCCCAAAAAGAGTGATATAGTACACGAACTCTAACATTATAACTCTGCATCTTCCTATTACAGGGAGTTGAAGAGTCCAAGACTTGATTTTGTTGAAGCTGTCAGAGAACTCAAGTGGTACATAATTGTTTAAATATATCACCACATTTTGAAAAGCAGTGAGGTTAGAAAAAATGTGCACAGTGTTCCTCATCCGGTTCATGTGTATCCATTCAGCGGCACTGAAGAGGGTTCCTGTCATTATGTGTGTACACGACTGAGGCAAGTATCTCTTACAGTTGCCCCTACAGTTGTGTCATTAAGGAGGCAGATGTTTCCTTCACAGAAGGTAAGCCTTACACTGGAATGTCATTGCCTACTTATTACTCTGGAAAAACAGCATTATTTTAAATTACTCATATAATTGTTTTGTGTTTTGGTGCCTAATCCCACTCCTTGAAATGCATGAAAAGAATTAAAATCTTCAAATTGTTTCCTTTAATTCCTTCCATGCACTTTTGTGGGTGGAATTAACCTCTACACTCTAAAATGATTGTATGTGTAATATTAAAAATGGAACATCTCATTTCCTCTTTATTTCTATTGTGGGGATTGTAAATACCAGACGTATCTAATGAAGACGACTTTTACTACAGCACGAAAGAGAAAAGATGCCTTGAAAACGCTACCAGCAGCTTCTCTTTCACACATGTGGCCTCATCAGGGGGCAACACGTTCATTGCTGACTTCTTTGTGTTTCATTTTTCCTGTTCCCTTTAGCTCACTCGTAATTTCTCGTGACTCAGGATGACAATGTGTCAACAATGAAGCTGTTCTGTGGGGCCAGAACCGAGTTCCACGGGAGCTCTTTTCAGTGTCTTGCTTTGCTAGTTTTATTCCATAGGGTAAAGCTCACGTAAGTCCATAGCCACAAAATTCCATCTATTCAAATTTATAATAAACAGTCTTAACACCCCTAGATCGCAGACCTTCCATCTTTTAAAAACCTCTTCTCCAGTAAAATTATTCATTCTTGTTTTGAAGAGGTGGCTAAATATCTGCATGGGCATTGCCAGTTCTAACCTACAAGATCCAGATACACTCAAGTGGAATCCTATTTACTCAAATCTAACATATTAAAAAAACCCAACTCTGTTAACTTTAAACAGATATTCAGACTAACCAGAATTTAATAAATTGTTCGAATGTTCAGGCCTCTGGGGACAAAGTGAAAGGGTAGTGTCCTCTATTATGGTTCTGACCACTTATGAAATAAAGTAAGTTCATACATGTATACATGGTGCACATTAAATCTTAAGTTACAATGTTACTAAAAATTGATTTACAAACAATAATCCTGCACTAAAAATCACATTTGGAAAACAAAGAAAACACTGCTGTATCTCTAACCTTTGTTTCACACAAAGACTTGAGTTCCCTGCAGTACAGAGCCCTACACACTTTAGATTTCAGCGTGATTTAGTCAGAAACTCAGGTTTGAAAGAATCCATCTTGCAGTCCTCTGACAAAGTAATTGGCTGGAAAAATTATAATAAAATTTTCATAAAGTTCATATTCATGAAGTGGCAAAAATTGCTTTTAGGAAATTACGATATTAATAATTTACACCCATGTCAATAGCAGTTCCAAAATAACTATTCTACAATTATGAACCTACCTTGATTTCCACCCTCCTACCCTTGCACACAGAGACAGTTGAATACACTGAGACTCACTGAGATCTAGAGACAGATTATTCATTTAAGAAGATGGCGCCTTGTTTAATTAGAGATTTATCATCTTAACTAGCCCGTACTATTGCACTGAATTAGTTTTCCAAGGTTTGCAGAATTAAAGATGGTAAAAATTGATGAACCTTAGCTGTATTTCCCCCCAAAGGGTACAAACTTTTATTACATTTCAAATGCAAAACACAATTAGCCTCTAACCTAACCATGTTAATCTTCCTGAGTTAAGCTTATGTTTTTCTGCTTGTCTAGAAACTTTTAATGAAAGATCTATGTCTTTTACAGCCGATTTTAATAACCTCTTTATTTGCATCCCTGCCCTTGTTTAGAGGAGGAGTTAATACGATAAGCTCCTGGATTACAGAACACTCTTTTAAAATTGGAGATAAATAAAATTCTATGACATTCAATTGGAGCAGTGCTCAGCAGGAAATGGACAACAGCTATACACTTTACTCAATTTCCAAAACTCTCCATGTAATTAACTGAAACGAATACTGGGGTGTCATCCATAATTTCTTTCTCTGAAATCCAAACTTTTGATCTTTAAGAAGCGCCATTTTGATAAAACTGGATTTAAAAACTGATTTAATTCATGGATAACTAGTCTTTTAGAGGTTGGTTTTGTCCTTCTGTGTAGCAGATTAGCTGCAGTTTATGTTAGTGTTTTTCTATAGCACATTGTTGCAATGCTCACCCTACTCCAAACTGTATTTTCTGCTGAACAAAAGATTCAATGGGATAAATAGAACTTGCCCCAAAATAAGAAATAAATGGTCACTCATGGAATTTCTCCCTTCAGGTTATAATCCATGCCACAGGCATTTTCTCACATCCAGTGAAATATTTGATACCTATTGTATGTTCTCTGATTTTATCTCTCATGGGATATTTATGTCAAAAGACAAAGAAAAGTAACATCATTTTTCAGTACTAAACTATAGATGTAAACACTGAATTCTCTCATCAGGAATCACCCCAAATGTGCAGCAGAGTAAAACTGATCTACCTCTCACTGCGCAGAAGTTCTACCATAATGCCTTTGCTTTGGCACTCCTAGTATGCATCTATTTCATGATGCGCACTTGACACATTGAAAAAATTGTCTGGAAATTACATTTAAAATGATCTTTTAAATATTTTATTGGGAAATTTTCTGGAAATACCCACTTTTCAACACAGAACTGCATGCCTTATTATGGTGGACAGCAGCAATTTCAGTCACTTGATAGTAAGAAGAGACCACTGTACACAATGGTTGTGTTCAACCCATTATTCAACACACAGCATGACGCATGGCCAGTTGAGACCATACTTCTAATGAGTGAACACAGAATTCATGTTTGAACAGAAGATATTTTCTCACCAACCAAAACGTAGATGGAATGAGAAGAAAGTAAAAGCCCATTAAATGCATAGTTTTCTCCATGCATGGTGGGAGTGGAAATCAGTGTGGAGATTCCTCAAAAAGCTAGGATAAGAGGTCCCATTTGACCTGGTCACTGCTCTGCTAGGTCAAAAAAATAAAAGATTCATATCATAGCGACATATATGTGCACCCATGTTTATAGCAACTCAGTTTGTGATCGCTAAATCTCGGAAACAACCAAAATGTCCACTAACAGGAGGCTGGATAAGGAAGATGTGGTTCTTTTATAGAATGGAGTATTACTCTGCCATTAAAAATTATAAGATTGAGTCATTCATACTCAAATGGATGTACCTTTAAGACATCCTCATAAGTGAAATAAATAGCTCTCAGATGTGTAAATATCATATCTTTTCTCTGGTATAAGAAAATGAAGATGTAAACGAATTCTAGTATATATAGTTGATATTATAAAATAGAAAATATTTAAAAGGAAAGAATGTGTAGGGGTAAATGATGAGGGGTAAGAAGAATGTGATAGTAATTAAAAAAGGATACAAAGTTTATGTATATAAGGGGTGAGAGGTTGCAGGGTGAGTGGGGGAAGGGAAAAAATGAGAATCAAGTCATGTTATATTCTGGTACAAACTCTCAATGTTGAATGTGGTGATGATGTGTATTCATAATGTACCAATAAATATTTGAATTTTAAAAAGAATGATCTACTTTGGAAATTGCCAATAGTTGAAGGTGCAGTATTTACTTTAAAATAAAACTTACTCAGGTTCAAATTATTTCTGAAAGTGTGCTGGTAAGAAAAATCTTGTAGGATAAACATACAAATTTTAGAATTAAATATTCTTTCCAGGAAGTCTCATATCCCAGTAAGATGCCAGACACACAATGTTACATATATATTTTCTCATCCGCTAGAATGTCCTACAAGGTACATGAGGATTCTGGAGCTCAAATATCTTTGTGGACTTGTGATAGCTCATAGATATTTGAGTAACAGACCTAGAATTGGAATGTGTCATTTTCTTTTAGACCATTTTCATTTCTAACACTCAGGAATTTAAGATGTGGTACCTAATCTAACTGTAGGTAATAAATATGTAGATTTAAAGTGTCAGAAAATCATGACTCTCACTTACCATCATCAAAATACTTTCCTGAACAGGTACAGGTACAAATTCTCAATATGGAATGTGATCATAATATGTGTATAAAATGTACCAATAAAATCAGTCTTTTTTAAAAAAAGTACATTCCTGAAAGTGACCCATCCTTTCCATCCACAGATAGTTTACACCATGACTGCAGCCCTCATTGCATAAGCAGCCACAAGGCCATGAGCTCAATGCTTGATCACACAGGGTCAGCTAGGGATTTAGGTCAGTGGTTCCTATGCCTCCTTTATAAGCACAAGGTCTGGAATTCAATACCTAGCAGCAAAAAGAAAAAAAGGAAAGAAAATTAGACAAGCTCTGAGTTCTCCTACGCTTTACTATTCAGAGAGTCTCTCAGTAAAATGTAGTCTGTAGATTGTTAGTTTTTGATAGTTATTATTCCATACAATAATGTGCAGTGATGAGATGGATAGCAGATACAACTTTATCTTGAAAAATTCAACAGGTTCACTTTATTATCTTCCTGTATTGCAACAGACAGAAATATCTGAAAGATACAGAAAATGTAGGAAAAAAAAATCCATCCCTTTTGGTACTTGTTTTACTCAAAATCATGTCAGTCAGAAGGACACATCTTTAAGTCAGATGGAGAGAGGTGATGGGTAATTAAGTCGTGTCATTTATTCTGAAGAAATAAGAAACCTTTATCAGAAGCCGTATTGCCTTTCCAGTCTCTTAGAAAGCACATTTCACTTCATCTGTTTCTCTTCAGTTATTAAAAGTAAGCCCTCCAAATACAGAAAGCAGACCCAGTAATCTAAAGAAAAGAAAGCCTCTAATCCTCTCTCCAGGCAGGTAGAGGAGCTGGGGATACCTTACTTTTCTGGCTTTGTTAGCACACCAGTAACTGCAGTGAGATAAATTCGACTGAACAAGTAATGTATTGATAATGTCTGCACGAAGCTCCCATGTTTGGCCTGCTGGGATAAAGCCAGAGCGCAGCGGCCTTGAACCTGGAAAGTATCCTTTGTGCTGTTCCCATTCTCTCAGCAGGGGGGTCCAAACATTCTACTCCGGTTGGTTTATAAAAATTTGGTTTCATTTCTTTCCAGAGTAGAATTAGAAATATTGTTACCAAAAGCAAAATGCATCTTGAATGAGAATCATCATTTTTTACTCCAACTAACACTTGATATTTAAATTGTTTTTTAATGCTGCCAACAACCTTATTTATTTTTTTACAGTTAATGATGCCAACAGCAAACAAGGTAAAAGAAGGAGGCTTTCCCTTTTATCCAATTCTATAAATGAGTGAACTAAGACATGGAGCATACTGAACTTAGGTTATATCTGTAACACTCGGGTGCACTGTCTGAATTATACATTGCTACTGATTCTATTTTTATTTTATTGTTCCTATCATTAATATCATTTTCATATCTAACTTTAGATTCACATATCAAATATCACTGTGGAATCTAAATTCCAAGTATCCTAGTTTTATGTATATATATATATATACACATACATACATACATACATACATACATACAGAATGAAAATACCTATAGAAATGCAAGGCTCTAAGGTATTTTATTTTTTGCTGATACATTCATCTTTATATGTTCATTTTGCAGTTTCCTTATTATATTTTAAAAATAAAGTAGAATTTCCTCAAAGACCTGGCAGCCTGTAAATCTGCTTTTAATGCACCAATTCTTCCCTGAAATTTTATGCATTTTGGAGCTTGTTCCTTTACTGTTCCTGTCACTTAGCACGTGGCTTTAATTGGGATGATACTGTTCTGTCAGAATATAGCAGCTTCTGCCCATTATTCCCCAAAGATTTAGAGTAGGAACACTGGCATTCCTTATTATTCAACTACATTTGAAATGGACAAAAGCAATCTGCAGAGGCTACTTTGAGAGCTTAGTATCTTTTCTTTGTATCTGCTGAGAACCATAACAAAAAGTAAAAAGAGGAATTTTAATTTTAGCAGTGGTAACTGGAAAGAGTTTGGCTTAGTCTGATGTTTGGGTGAATTAGAACAAAATAAAATATGATACATACTTGTAGCACAAAGTTAAAATAAAGGTTTTCATCATCATATTAATACTTACATATGAGAGAATGAGAATAGTGTTATTTTCCAACAAATAACACTCAAGTGACTTCATCTCTCCTTCTGATGCTCACACCACCACTTGAGGCATGATTTTAAGTGCTCTTTTTTATCAGAAGTAAAAGTTGGTGTAGAGACTGTAAATGGCTGGCCAAAGGCCATCAAGCTCAGAAATGTTCTAACAAAGACACAAGGAAGGTAGCCTGAGATCAATATCTACACACTAACCAACTGGAAAGTCAGAACACTTTTTAAATTACTTTTCACTTTATAAAGTATCCTAGGTACAACATAAATAGAAGAAGAAAATGATACAAGTTGTTAATGCTCATAAAATACTGTTTGTAGTTTTCCTAATTCTTTCAAATTTAAGAACATTATTTATTAAAAACAATGATTCATATCAGTGTTACATATGAGAAGACTGTGCACAGGAAAGGTGAATAACTTCCTGAAGATCTCAGCCAGTAAGTGCTAGAGCACATATCTAGGTGGCCTTGCCTAGAGGACAGGCTTATCTGTGAAGCTACAGCACCTACTATTGATGTTTATTTCAAGATATACACTCTTCATAAGCAAAACAACGCATAAAAGGATTAAATACACACAATTAGACTGATATCTCTTCAGCCTACAAAGAATATCAAATTTTATGTTGTAGAGTAACAAGAGAAATAATAAAGGATGAGGGACTATTACAGATTGAAATGCACCCTTCCAAATTCATACTGAGTCCCTATGCACCACTGTGACTGCTTTGGTGATTCAGTTTTTAAGAAAGCAGTGAAGCTGCAAAGAGAGTGAAAGTTTGGGACTCTAACCTAGTAGGAGTGCTGTTGCTATAGGAGGGAAAGAGAACATGGTTGTATAGGGACAATGAAAAAAAATGGCCACACAGGGAAAAAGAAAATGGTCAATTTCTCTCCAAACAAGGAGACCCCATCAGAATCTAAGTATGCCCAACAACTTGCTCTGGCCCATCCATCCTTCATGAGTAAAAGAAAAATACCTGCAATTTAACTTCCCCAATCTGTGCAGTTGTTATGGCTGCTGTTATAGGCTAAAGCATTTGCCACTGGCTCATATACCCTTAGCAACTATGGTAAGGTCAGAAAGATCTGAGAAAGTAATGTGAAAAACAGTCATATTACCAAAAACTGAACAGGATAAATTTCAGACACTTCTAGAAGCCATGTTAGGTTTTGGCACCAATTCGAATGTGATCACACACGCATATACTTATTTCATACTACCTACATGGTGAAAGCAGTAAAGGATTATTTTATTTGTTGCAGCAACACTGGGTGACAAAAATACAAGTTCTATAAACATAGAAAGGATCGATTTGATTTGTGAAGCAAATTATATACCTTTTAATTTTAAGATCCTAACTCCACTCATGAATCTTTCATGTTTCATAATATCCTGTACATTAGAGATTTAAATTTTGTTGTAGAGTAATAGTGTCGGTATATGTTCAATTTCCATTACCCTTACAGAGTGTTCTGCTCAGGCTGGTTTGTCAAAAGTGCACAGTGTGAACTGCATTTTTATTTCATGTAAAGATGAGAAAGAAACACCTCGTCATACCTCAGGTACCAAACAGAAGGTAACATGCATATTTAAACACCATGCTGATTTCTTACGAAAGGAAAAAAATTGACTAGATGTCTACTCCAATTTTAAGAAGTACAACTTATTCAATTTACAAAACTTTGAGGATATGGTACCATAATTTACAGACAATTTATCTGCTCCAAATCCAGCTTGAACTACAGTTTTACACTGAGTGATTTTCCTCATCTTTACTCTCACTTGTCAATTTTGTTGTCCATTCTAACAAGAAACATAGTCAGTGATGCATAATAATATCAGGTTTGTGGATTTGAATAGACCTCACATCCTGGGGAAATAAAACTAAATTCTTCTTAAACCATATAATTTACCTGAAAATGTTATCTGATTTATTTTCCTTAAAACAGGAAGAAAGAGGTGGCTCTATTTTTAAATTTTGTTGAGCAGGGTATAATTCCAGTTATAATTCTATCATTACTGAAGATTATATTCATTATGAAATATTTGGTAGACCCTTTTGAAAGGGTTGCTTCTTTTTATCTCACACATAGACTTTGGCATTCAACTGTGAAATGTACATTGACAAGTTATTATTTCAGAGCATAATGCAGCTCTTAAAGAGGACCATTTCTTGTCAGTAACTTCACAAAACATAATGAGAGGTCTGCTGGTTTTCGTTCAGTACAGTATATTCCACGGAAAGAGAGATGGATCGAAAAGAGAAAGATGCAGTGGATAATTAATGAATTGTAGCATATGCTCTTTCACATCAACACTTTCAACATTTTTCATAAGATAACATAATTTGTTGAAGTACATAGAACTTCTTTAATCAGAAACTCTTTTAGTAGTGTAGAGGATAAATGTCAGTAGACATTGACTCAAAACTCTTGTCTTCAATGAATGACAATTGGCAGTTGTTTTTCTGGAACTTATAGAAAAATTTTCCGAAGTGATTCTGATCTCTAAATACCAATTTGGAGCTTTCCTTGAAATATTTCCAAAATATGAGCATATATTGACATCCAAGCATTTAAATTAAAAAATACAATATTTTTGTCGACATTATATCTACTTAGTAGAAAAAATTAGAGATACACTAAACCAGTAAAATGTTGGCCAATTAACACTTGGAAAATAATTATTTTCCTGTAGAGAAATCCTACATTCCAATAGAGAAACCTTCATGTGTTTATCAATAGTTAAATTATCTAAAATAATTGCTATTAAAAATTATTTCTACCAGGTACCATTTGGGTCAATTAGGTACATAATCTTTCTGTTATGAGAAAGACTCCATGATGTGATACTGGATATGCTGCAAAGATTTTGTTACTTGACACGTAAATGTCTACTGTCCCCATCTTTTTTACACACAAAACTGTGCCCTCTGTACTCATGGTGATTTGACCTGGTCCTGCAGTGTATCTGGTCCCTCGCCCTCCTTCTGTGCAACTGCTCTCCTGTTCTGCTTTCCAGACACCAGGAACTAAGCATCTTTGCTCTTCTGCCATGATGTCCTTGTCTTGAAACCAGCAGCTAATGAGCTGAAACCTTGAATTGAACTAAATCCCTTCTTCAAATTGTGGGTGTCAGGTATCATTTTGGAGTGGTAGGTAGGATGCCTAAACATTCTGTCTTTCTCACATATTATTCTTTCTCTGTTCAATATCTTTCCTACTCGTTCCACTTCAGTAACAAATCTAGAAGGCAAGGAAACTGGTGTCCAAGCAAGATTTGTTCGTTTGTATGTATAACTGAGTCTTGTGCTAACATGCAAACTCCTATGGGTGAGACTTTTGAACACACCACTGATCACCATATGAGAATATATGCTAAACACTAATCATCTGGTCATTTTAGATTTGTATCTGTTTCCTGCCTGTTTTGATAGATAATTCTCTTTTGTTACAGGTATCCCAGTCCCAGAAGATAATTTCAAATATTATTTCTATCTTCATATTTTGGATCAGTCAAATAGCTTTTATTAACTGTTATGGATCTATATAAGGCTGTTGTTTGTGAGGTGATTATTTATTTAGTAATAAATTCAGATAATGTATTTTATATGTTACGGATGGAATTTTAAGATCTTTGTATTTCATGGAAAAGAGTCACAGTTTTTTTAAGTGTGTATTGTATATTCTATAAACATTGAAGGCTGATCCTCAAATTACCGATTTTTCATAATGTACTAAGGGAAGTAGACTGGTTGCATTAATTAAATTGGCTTCAAGCTTTCTAGAGGTCTCCAATAACTTTTTTAATTATAGCTTAATGTTTTTTCTTGCACTTGCAAAATTGAAATTTCCTTCCTAATGGCTATGTTTCTTGTACTTGTTCTCTCTTTTCCCAAAAGAGTCACAGGGTTCTCATTGGAAGCTCTGTCAATATTAGCTCTCAGCAGTGACTTGGTCAAAACTGCTTCTATGTTTAATCCTGCAATTTCCTGCATTTCAGTGTTATTGCTTCATGTAGTAGAACTGAGATATGATGAATGAAAAGTAGTATTTGTGAAGTAATAAAATAATAGTTTCTAAAATCATAATTTAATTATCCAGATAAAACACTACAGTTTCAAGTACTTTAAATTCTAGATGACACTATGACATATAAGTCCAGACTAACACTATGGCTATGAACACTAGCATTTGTAACACCCATATATCCACATAATAAAGAGTGATACATGGTATATCCCATCCAACTATTCTTCAGTTGCTTTCTTTGGTCAGCTACTATTTCTTAAGGGTTTAAACAAAAACAGAGTTAATTTATAGTAAAGGAAGCATCATATTAAAAATTAAGATATCATTAAGTCTCAGCTGTGATGATAATAAGAATGTTTAATGCACAATTGTAATATCTCCATATTTAAACTGCCTACTCCTAATTTTATATAAAGTTATGCATCCTTGCCATGTAGGATGCCATGTAGGATGCTTTGCCAACTTAACTTCAAAAGCCCATTATATGGCTTAAGGAGAAGTTGAATATAGTTTTTGTTAACAACTCAAGAATAACACTTACAGTTTAGATTCAAGATTTAATTCTACAAATTTTCATCATCAACAAAAGAATGAAGAATCAAGCCAGAGCCAGATCTAATTTTTTAAAGAAAAGAAATTTCTAGGATTGATAAATATATTTACTTAAAAACAACTCAGAGGTTGAATATCACATTAAACTCAACTGAGGAGACAATATATGAGCTGAAAAAACTATATATAAAAATAGATGTTCTGCAGTGGATAGCAACTATAAATAAAGACAAGTCAAGAACTGAAAGTTCTAGGAGGAGAAATAGAGAAAGTGGAATTGAAGAAATATTTGTAGAGATAACAGACTCTTTTATACTTGCAAATCATGAACCCACAAATTCAGGAAGCACGGCATTTATCAAATGCATATTTTAATAAAATAGATAACTCAACCCAGCATAGTGAAACCACAGAGTACCAAGAACAGAATTTTAAAATTAACCAAGAGAAAAAGTATGACTGATAAAGGCAAGATAGAAACATATATAATAATCTTCTTAATAGCAGTAATACAACAAAATATGATTAATACTTTAAAAAGCCTGGCATGATAGAACACTATCTTCAAAATTCTCATTATCAACTTGGAATTTACATTAACACAATTGATACAAGGAGACACTCACATGGAAAGATTTTAACACCCCCTGTTACCAAAAAAAGCCCTTCAAAATGTAAATCACCAAAGAAGAAAATCATTTTAAAAGGTTTGACTGGAACCTAAGAACCAGGTAGCAATAATTAAATTGGAAAAACTGGAGAAACTCAACTGAATGAGCCTAGCAAAGACATTCATGGCTATGTTTAGATTCCTAGAGTTTACAAATTGTCAACTGACATGACTGAAGTTACAATTTTTCATGTAAAAACTGTTGTGCCTGGATGTGGTGTTCCATGTCTACAGTCCCAACACCTGGGGGGCTGAGGCTGAAGACTGACCAAAGCTCAAGGCCAACCTGAACCAATAGAAAGATTCTATCTCAAAAAACAGAACTTCTATAAAATAATTAAGTTTACATGTTTCCAGATAAATTTATATATTTCAATTATATTAATACTACTATTTGCCATATTTTGCATATACAAATGCACCACACCCCTCAGATGGAAAGGGAATTATTTATTACTCTTTATTCATGCTCCGGGTTCTACAAGGCACCCTACAATCTGATCTCCACAGTTAAAGGAAATTTCCGTGGATTTAAAAGAGGACCAGCATTTTGCTGTCACTTAAAGGAGTGCTCCCCACAAGAATAACTTGGAAATGTCCCATGGAGTTTGTGGAAGAGCTGCCTTGTGGGAGCTCTTTGGGCCTTATGACTGTGCCTGTGAAGGAGACGGAGTTTCCCCAGACGTTTGTACCTTCTTGTTTGCTTCCAGGCCAATGGTAAAGCAATTTATTGGGTCACACACTTGCCACATATCACCTCTGTCCTGGACCCACAAAAACCTGAACACAGTGAGTTTGTCAGAGATCTGTCTGGAAGCTTTAGAATTATGAGTTGAACAGACATAGTCCCTTATTGAGTACTACCTCAGGTTATTTCATCACAGTACTGTGACACTGGATGTCACATCAGGGAAAGAAATAACTATGAATTTTATTATTTGACAGTGGCCAGATAAACTCCTATACATCTATTCAAAACAATTAATAAATGCAGATTTTCTAAAATTATTTAATGTCTCATGGAGTTTTCCAAACATTTTTAGTTTTTCTTCAGTCTATGTTTTTAAATATACTTCTGATACAATATGGGTTTTCCAAAGATAGATTATGATTCTCATACTGTAAAGTTCTAAAATAATATTATTCCTACTTTTTGCTTCACTATATTTTATTCCAAACTTACAGATTTATGATTTCAAAAAAGCTTCTATTCTTTTCATGTTTATAGGTTAAATAGATAGAGAAGGATACTATATAGCATTACCAAAAACTTGCAAGTGAACCTGATGGTAGAGACTATTTCACCTTAAATTCTGATTAAACAATTGTTCTCTAAGTGTTACTCAATAAAAATATGAAAACTGTAGAATGACTTTTCTCCATGATTTAAAATAAGAAAAATTCTGAGCTTCTGGCTACTTTTAAAAATCATTTCAGCAGTATCAAGCTGTGAGCATCTTCAGCTCATCTGCATATCCCAACTTCCATCCAAATTTTTATGGTGCTGACCATCTGGATGAGTGAGCGCTACAGATGACTACCCAGGTCCTTGCAACAGAAGCTAAAGTTACGCCTGCTGCTATGGAAAATATATTTTGGTTGAGTCTTAGGAAGTCCATTTGTCAACAGGCTGCAAAGCACCAATGTGGCTGGGTACATTCTACAGACAAATTCTCCTTTCTGTATTAACTACCATATGTTACTGTTGATTGTCTGAACAAGAGGAGCTGCTCCTCATTCTATGTAAATGACTAAATAACTAAGAGTGGACTCTGAACAACTGGGTTAGAATGAGCACTTAGTAGTTTTTCTGTGTTTTGATTTTTGCAAATCTCAAAATTCCTGAATTCCAAGGTTTCTGTCTTTCTAGTATATCAAAATACTTCAATAGGACGCTCAAAAAAGCAAACCAAACAATGAAAGCAAAAAAAGCAGAAACCTTTGATTACAAATACTAGTAAAATTGCTAAGCACTTATAGGACTAATTTAGAAAATAGAAACAACAAAATATCTAATGAAATGTGATGCATAAATATTTAGATGTCAAAAAATTTTAAATCAAAAACTCTTGAAGCTACTTTGTGAAAAGTAACTATGGAAATTTAGATGAATTATAATCAAAATAATAGAAACATACTGTTAATCATTAAGATTCTGTAGCCAATTTTTAGAGGAAATTCACATATTTAGTAAATTTAAATCACATATATCTTCCAATATGGAAATTTCATTTGAGGGTGGGGATTTACCTCAGTGGTTCTGGTACCTGCCTTGCAAGTGCCAGGTCAATGCCAGGTGTGGTGTGAACTCACCAGCAATCAAGAACACAAACCAAAATGCTGGATGTGGTAGCTTACACGTGCAATCTCGCACTCAGGAGGCAGAGACAGGATTGCTGAGTTTGAGGCTGAGTTCAGGACCAGGCTGAACTACGAAGGGAGACCTACATCTTCTATCAATATCTTGTAGAATTCAGTAGTGAATCGATGAGGATCTGAGCTTTTCTTTGTTGGTAGGTTTTTTAAAAATCTTCAAGTCCATTCACTAATATTGGATTATTTAGAAGTTTTATATTTTCTTGATTTATCTTATGTAATTCATATGTATCTAGGAATCTGTATATTTCTTCTCTTTTCTTTCATCTTATTAGAGTACAGGTTCTTGAAATTGCTACTGATTTGGATTTTGGAGGGATCTGTTGTGATTTCACCCTTTTCATTCTTAATTCCATGGATATGAGTCTTCTCTTTCCTTTTTTGATAAGGTTAGGTACGGGCTTGTCAATTTTATTTAATTTTTCATCGTACCAACCCTTCAACTCAATGAATCTGTATTTTTTTTCTTATGCTCAATTGTATTAATATCTGCTGTAATCATTATAATTTTTCCCTGGTAGAATTTTGTGCTTCAATTGTTCTTTACTCTAGAAGTTTGAGATTCAGCATGATTTTTGTTTTTGTTTTTGTTTTTGTTTTTGTAGTTGTTTGTTTAGTTTGCTCTGCTTCTCTACTGTGGGAACTCATTGTAAATTTCCCTCATAGGATTGCTTTCATTAGGTTCCATAAGCTCTGGTATGTTGTAATGGCATTATTATTTAACTGTAGAAGTTTTATAATTTCTTCTGTGAATGCCTCCAGACTATAAAAGTTCAATGCACTATCCATTGAGCCATGGAGCTACCTGTTTATAATTTATTTTTTACTTTTATCTGTGATCCTTTGGTGCTCAGGAGGATTTTATTTAATTCTCATGTGTTTATGTAGCTTCTGTGATTTATTTTGCAATTCTGACTTCAAGTTTTATTACAATATGATCTGATAATATGCACAGGATAATTTCAGCTCCTTTGCATTTACTTAAGCACATTCTATGAACTAGTCTATATCTGTTTTAGAGAATTCCCCGTGCACAGCGAGAAGAGTATATAATCAAGTGTGTGGTGGCAGATGCTGCAGACATCTAAGTCCATTTATTCACAAGTTTGGTTAAGTGGAATAAGCGACCATTCATGTCACTACAGCACTAATGAGAAATGTCCTTAATCCAGGACACAAAGTATGCCATAACTTTTTAAGTTGTGAACCAAATCAGTTAAAATATTGGTAGCCAGTGATTTAGAAATTTTGCATGAATATTTTCCTTAATAGAAATAATCTGACCATGTAATCTCTTCCGGAACACTGTGGTGCCTTAGTTGATGAACTTAATTCTTTGCATAATTCTGATGATAAAACAAACTGAATGAGAAATGAATCAAATTTCTCCATATGAATGAGAAATGAATCAATTTCTCCAACTTAACCACGGAATTTGATCTGGCTGTAGTCCAATTTGCATTGCAACAAAAATCATGGGAAAAATTAAATTTCTGAACAGAGTATTACTTACTACTAATTAATATATGAAGTTGTCATTAAAGTACAATGTAGTTATTTTTGCCTTTAGCTTTGTTTCCTTGTATTAGAAAAAAAGTTTATAAAGATCCAGTTTTTGTGTAGTTCAGTTGCAACTGTGTTTCAGAGCCTACATTTCTGCCTAAAATACATTTGCTTAATAATAACAATGATGTTTGTAGTGAATAAAGTATTTATAAAATGCTTAAAGTTGTTCTTATAGTACTTTGAAGAATGAGTAGTACTCAATAGTATTTCTAATTTAATGACCAGAAAATTATACTACCCTATGAGAAATCCAAGTTGGACTCTTTCAAAATAAAAATCCATCATGTATGCCCTGAAATATCTGTCAAAAATTCCACATTACTAGATCACAAAGTGATAATGCATCACATTTGGGATGATGGGAAGCAATTATAAAAGAGAGCATTACATTAAGTGAACGTGACATGATGATTTAGGTCCAGACCTGTTGTCAAGTGGCCTGACAGATTTCTAGATGATGTGAAAATGCAGACTGAGCAGATTCGTAGAGTTAAAATTTTGATCAAGAAGTTTCATTTTAGGCATTTTCTAGATGATTCCTCAAATGATGAGAAAAACAAGATAATATCCAATTATTTCCTATTAGAAGGACTTGTAATGAACATAAATTTTTTATTAACTGCAATATATATATAGTGCATAATTCTGAGTATCTGGATATATACACAAGATTATAAATAATTAGAATGAAAGATTAGCAGTCATTAGTAGTATCAGGATCTTTAGGAAAGTGTCTATAGCATTTGTAGTGTCAACCTTGGGAGTAATTTTACAAAATATCCTTGAGTTACGATTGTCAGTCTAGACCAGTGTTGATGAACATATGGCATGTGCAGTATTGTGTTTTATAAGACCAAAGACATTAATTTATGAGTTTTCCAAACTAAAATCTCAAACTCAGGTTGAATTGTAGCTTTGGCATTTTGTGATAAATAAGAGAGTGCTGGGTTTCAGTTTGGAACTTTGTCTTTGAAAATGTTGCTACCTAGGGTCTACACATATGCTAGAAATTTTATTATTGAAGATAATTGTTCAAAGTTTGTATATGGTATTTACAGTGTTGGAAACATTTTTTTTCTTGGAGTAATCAGACAAAGCAAGTGTGGCATACTTCTTGGATCTTTTAACCACTCGCATCTGTGTTCCCACCACATTTCTCATTACTAATGCTATATAATACTTCACAAATACTGCAATAAGAAATTAAACAAAATTACAAGCATGAATATATCTCCCATGAATTTTACACTTTCCAACAAATTCAGTTCCTGGGAAGAAATCCAGAACAAGGTCCTATATCCAGAGCACTGAATACTTCAAGAACAAAACACACTTGGCAAAAACTTCAACTGTCATTTTTCATAAACCATCTAAGAATGTAGTACAAAGTTACCATGCATATGATATTTAGGTAACTTCAAATACTGTAATGAAAATACTTGAAAGGCCAGTTAAAAGAGAAGCATGACTAATTATTACAAAAATCTTACTCAGTGTGATTTTCAAAGAGGTTGATGTTATGATTTTTGTGAATCAACACAAAACAGTCGATTACTCCAGCCTGTCTTGATTTCTGAAGGGCACACATGACATTGCTGTCAATTTTTATACTATTTGCTGTTCTGTTTTTTTTCTAGGAATTCAGGCTAAGTAGTTTTAAAGTGCTCAGTAAAACTGAGATGGAGAGAGAAACTCACTTCTTCCTTAGACTTGTCTATTTTTTTCTAGAACACCGAGGTCCTTGAACTCAGAACCCTATTAGACTTGACTGCTCTCAGGAATTCTGCTCAGAGCACGTGGTGCTAAAGTTTCAACTCTTTTGTTTCCTTTAAAATGAAGTTTTTTTGCCTTTGTGTTTGTTCCATACTGAAATTATTTGTGGATCAATATAGGAGGCAATGTTGATGCAAGATAATGCTGTATTTATTACAAAAACATTCTCAAATAGTATATCTGCACTTTTCTAATTAATAAAATGTATTTTTAAAAATTTCTGGGCCTACTAAATAACATCTTCAGAGCACTTATTAAGATTTGTTTTGTGGCAATACAAGTAGCATCTCATTCAGTACAGGCAGATGTGCTACAAACTCAGGTAGAGTTTATAAACCTAGTTCATATTTATTTATATTTCAAAAATATATTGAATGTGCCTGACTCGACTCTCAGTAAGATTTTCCCAATATTTTATTTATCCTGAATATGGTAAAATAGGATAGACAAGTTCCCAGGATCTCAAACTTCTAGGATTCTTTAAATACTTAGACTATTTGTGGCTTAACTTTAAGATAAGAACAACAATATACAGAATACAGGGGTTATGTTCAAACAATAATGCAGTTGCATTTAAAGATTGGAATTAGTAGAACT
Source organism: Petromus typicus (assembly GCA_004026965.1). Taxonomy (NCBI): domain Eukaryota; kingdom Metazoa; phylum Chordata; class Mammalia; order Rodentia; family Petromuridae; genus Petromus; species Petromus typicus. The sequence continues at coordinate 29,714 of PVIR01003080.1, forward strand.
CTCTATCAGCATATTTACTTAATATGGAAAAATTTTCCATGCAGAATAAGAAATAAAGTAATTTACTAAAGAGAAAGAGTAAATATTAGTTCTACAGTAGTAGGTATTCCTCAAGTTCCTAAGAGGTTTATCACTGGTGAAGTTTGACTTTACCCAGTAGAAACATTTTTTTTAACTTAAATCGTTATTGGTACATTATACAAACACATCATAATCGCATTGGACATTGAGAATTTGTACCAGTATATGACACAACTTAATTCTCATTTTTCCCATTCTTCTACCCATCTTACACCCCTCACCTCTATATACATAAGCTTTGTTTCCTTTTTTATTACATCACATTATTTTCCCCCTTTTTACTTACTCCTAAACCCTACTTCCTTTTAAATATTTTCAATTTCACAATATCTAGTACATATACGAGAACTCATTTACATCTTGACTTTCTCATACCAGAGAAAAGATATGATATTTACACATCTGTGACCTATTTATTTCACTTATGAGGATATCCTGAAGGTACATCCATTTGAGTATAAATGACTCAATCATATCATTTTTGGTGAAAGAATAATAGTCCATTCTATAACAGAACCACATCTACTTTATCTAGTCTTCAGTTGATGGACATTGTGGTTGTTTCCAACATTTAGCTATCACAAACTGAGCTGCTATAACCATGGGTGCACATATGTTGCTGTCATATGAATCTTTTAATTCTTTTGTGTATATACCTATCAGAGAAATAGCAGGACTAAATGGGACCTCTAATCCCATTAGCTTTCTGAGGAACCTCAACACTGATATCCACAAGGGTTATATGAGTCTACACTCCCACCAACAGTGGAGAAGTGTTCCTTTTTCTCTGCAGACTCACCAACATTTATTACTGGCTAATTCTGAGATAGCAGCCATTCTTTGTGGAGTGAGATGAAATCTCAGAGTTGTTTTCATCTGAATCTCTCAAATGACCAGTGATTTGAGCATTTTCATGCTTCGTAGCTGCTCTTATTTCTTCCTCTGAAAAGCGTCTGATGCCCATTTTTGAATTGGCTCTTTAAATTTGGATGAGGGATTTTTTTAAGCTCTGTATATATTCTAGACAGTAGTCCTTTGTCTGAGGAACAGTTGGTAAAAATTATTTCCTAAATTGTTAGTTGCCTTTTCACTCTGTTGGTGGTTTCCTTTGCTGTGCAGAAGCTTTTCAATAGAATGAGATCCACTTGTTGATTTCTTCTGCCAGTTCTTGTGTTACAGAGGTTTTGTTAAGGAAGTCTTTCCCTAAGCCAGTGTCTTCAAGAGTTTTACCAACCTATTTTGCAGCAGGTTTAAAGTTTCTAATATTTAGGTCTTTAATCCACTTTGATTTTGGCCTGGTACATGGTCAAAGAGATAGGTTTAGCTTTTGTCTTTGGCAGGTTAAAGCCCAGTTTTTCTAGCACCATTTGTTAAAGAGGCTATCTTTCCTCCATTGAGAGTTTTTGGCTCTTTTGTCAAAGAAGAGATGAGTCAGTGTATCTGGAGCTGTTTTTGGACGTTCTAATCTATTCTACTGATCTTCAGGTCTACCATTTTATAACAGGCAATTTTTATCACGGTGGCTTTTTAGTATATTTTCAATTTGGAGATCATAATACCCCCCCACCATGTCCTTGTTACTTAGAATTGCTTTTGCTATTCTAGGTCTTTTGTGGTTCCACATGAATTTTTGGATTTTTTCCTCTAGATCTGTGATATACTATGTCAGGATTTCAATCTGGATTACACTGTGTCTCAATAGTAGTTGTAGGAGTATAGCCATTTTGATGATATTGATTCTTCCTACCCAGGAGCAAGGTATGTATTTCCTTCTTTTTTTTCTTTTTTTAAAAATATTTTTAGACAAGGTCTCACTTTTATATTTCAGGCTATCCCTGACCTCAGCCTTGAATTCTCAGCAATCCTCCTGCTTCTGCCTCCCAAGTGCAAGGATTACAGGCCTGAGTTGTCACATTCTGCACTATTGATAGCTGGTGGGTGTGAGTCTTCATGCCCAGCATTGTTATATGTGGTTACTGGGGATGGAACCCAGGCCCTTGCACTTTCAAAGCAGGCAAGAAGACCACTGAGCTAAATTCTCAGCCCTATCTTTCCATTTTCTGATATCTTCTTCTATCTCCTTTTTCAGATTGTTGTAGTTTTCAGAGTACAGGTCTTTCACCTACTTTTTTTAGATTGATTCCTAGATATTTCATTTTTTTTGATGTGATTATTGAAGGGGTTGACTCACCAATTTCTTTCTGAGGGGGTCTGTTTTTTGTGTATACAAAGGCTATTGATTTTTGAGCACTGATCTGGTATCCAGCTACTCTACTAAATTTGATGATCAAGTCTAGCAGATTCTTGGTTGAGTTTTCAGGATTCTCTATATAGAGTATCATGTTATCAGCAAACAGTTTAGCTTCTTCCTTTCCTACTGTGTCCCTTTTATTTCTTTCTCTTGCCTCATTGCTGAGGCTAATGATTCCAGTACTATATTGAACAGGAAAGGTCAGAATGGACATCCCTGTCCTGTTCTTGTGAAAGGTTTCATTTTTTGACCATATAATATGATGCTGGCTGTTGATTTCTTATAAATAGCTTTTATTAATTTGACGTACAGTCCCCCAATTCCAATTTTCTGTAAGGTTTTGATCATGAATAAGTGCTGCATGTGGTCAAAGACTTTTTCTGCATCAGTTGAGATGACCATATCATTTTTCTCCATGAGTTTGTTAACAAAGTGTATTACATTTACTCATTTACATATGTTGAACCATCTTTTCATCCCTGGGACGAATCCAACTTGGTCAGTGTGTATAAACTTTTTGATGATTCTCTATATTCTGTTTGCCAGTATCTTATTGAGAATTTTTGCATCAATGTTCATTAAGGAGATTGACTTACAGTTCTCTTTTTTGGTTGGTTTTTCTCTCTGTTTTTGGAATCAAGGTAATGATTGCTTCCCAAAATGAATTTGGGAGTACTGTTTCCCATACAAATTCTCTAAAGAGTTTGAAAAGTAGTGGTGCTAATTCTTCTTTAAGTTCTGTAGAATTCATCAGCAAAGTCACCAGAACGGTGCTTTCCTTTGTTGGTAGGTTTTTTTTATTATATTTTCCATTTCTCAGATTGATATTGGGGTGTTTAACATTTTTAAAAATTATCTTTATTGGTACATTATGAATACACACCATAATCGCATTAAACATTAAGAATTTGTACTACAATATGACATGATTTGATTCTCATTTTTTTCCCTTTTACTCTGATCTTGACTCCCCCGATCCCCTATATACACAATCTTTGTTTTCTTTTTTCTTTATTATTACCACATTCATTTTCCCCTCATTATCTAGCCTTAAACTCTTTCCTTTTAAATATTTTCTATTTCAAAATATCAACTATACATACTACAACTCATTTACAGCTTCATTTTCTCATACCAGAGAAAAGATATGATATTTACACATCTGTGACCTATTTATTTCACTTATAAGGAAATCCTCAAGGTACATCCACTTGAGTATGAATGACTCAATCTTATCATTTTTAATGGCAGAGTAATACTCCATTCTATAAAAGAACCACATCTTCTTTATCCAGTCTCCAACTGATGGACATTTGGATTGTTTCCAAAACTTAGTAATCACAAACTGAGCTGCTATAAACATGGGTGCACATATGTCTTGGTGAAAAGACTCTTTTAATTCCTTTGGGTATATGCCTAGCAGAGCCATGGCTGGGCCAAATGGGACCTCCAATCCTCGTTTTTTGAGGAATCTCCACACTGATCTCCACAGAGGTTGTACGAGTCTACATTCCCACCAGCAGTGGAGAAGGGTTCCTTTTTCTCCACAGCCTTGCCAACATTTGTTGCTCGCTAAATCTGATATGGAAACCATTCTTTGTGAAGTGAGATGAAATCTCAGTGTTGTTTTCATCTGTATCTCTTGAATGACTAATGATGTGGAGCATTTCTTCATATACTTTTTAGCTGCTCTTACTTCTTCCTCTGAAAAGTATCTAAAATCAAAGTGGGTAAGAGACCTAAATAGTAAAATAGTCACTCTGAACCTGTTGCAGAACAGGTTAGGTAAAACTCTCGAAGACATTGGTTTAGGGAAAGACTTCTTGAACAAAACCTCTATAGCACAGGAATTGGCAGAAGAAATCAACAAATGGAACCTCATTCTTTAAAAAAGCTTCTGCACAGCAAAGGAAACCACCAACAGAGCGAAAAGGCAGCCAACAATGTGGAAAAAAATCTTTACCATCTGTTCCTCAGACAAAGGGCTACTATCTAGAATATATAAAGAGCTTTAAAAAATCAGCCCACCCAAATTTAAAGATTCAATTCAAAAATGGAAATGTGAGGTGTTTAATATTTCTTTATCTTTTTCATTCAACTTTGGAAGTTCACAGTGTCTAGAAATCTATCAATTTCTTCTATGTTTTTCATTTTATTGAAGGGCAAATTTTCAAAGTAGGTGTTTATTATCCTCTTCTGGGTTGGTGGCAATTTCCCTCTTTTCATTCCTAATATCAGGGATGTGAGCCTTTTCCTTCCTTTGCTTGATAAGGTTGGCTAAGGATTCATTAATTTTGTTTATCTTTTCCAAGAACCAACTTTTTATTCATTAATTATTTTGTATCATTTTCTTAGTTTCCATTGCATTAATTTCTGCTCTGATCCTTACAATTCCTTGCTTTGTATAAGCTTTGGGTTTGTTTTGCTGCTCATTTTCTAGTAGCTTGAGGTTCAGCAATAGATTGTTTATTTGAGCACATTATGTTTTCTGGGTGTAGGCATTCGCTGCTATGAAGTGTCATCTTAGAACTGCTTTCATTGTGTCCCATAAGTTCCTATATGTTGTACTGGGGTTTTTATTTATTGTAAAACTGTTTAATATCTTCTGAGACCCATTGGTTGGTTAACAGAGTGCTGTTCAATTTCCATGTGTTTGTGAGTGTCCTGGATTTTCTTTTGATTTTTAGCTCCCATTTCCAGGCATTATGGCCTAACATTATACTGGGAATAATTTCAATTCCTTAGCATTTACTTAAATTTGTTCTATTAGCTAGCACCTGGCCTATTTTAGGGAATGATCTATAAGCAACTGAGAAGAATGTAAATTCTTACTTTGTGGGATCAAATACTCTGTAGGTATCCATTTGTTGAAGAATTTGGTTTATTTCAAGTATTTCCTCATTGATTTTCTGTCCAGTTGATCTGTCTCTTTGTGACAGGGTATTGAAGTCCCCTACTATTATTTCATTGGTGTTTATCTGGATTTTCATGTGCATTAATGTCTGTTTTATATAGTTGTGTACATTGGAATTTCGTGCATAAATATTTAAGATGTTATTTCTTTCTCTTGGATTGTTCCTGGTATGAGAAGATAGTGTTCTTCTTTTTCTCTCTTTATCAGTTTCGGCTTGAAATCTGTTTTGTCTGCAAATAAAGTAGTCATTCTTGCTTTTGTGCATTTTCGTGTAACATGGAGAATTGTTTTCTATCCCTTTACTTTCAGTTTATGGCTTTCTTTCTCAATAAATTCTGTTTCTTCTATGCAGTACGTTGTAGGATCTTGCTTCTTGATCCATTATTGGAATCTGTGCCTCTTACTTGGTGCATTGAGTCCACTGACCCTAATGGTTATGACTGATTTAGATAGACTTAGTGCTGTCATTTTTTCCTGTTCTTGGCTCTTCTATTTGCTTTTGCCTTTTTTCCATCAATTTCTTGTTTGGCCTGATGGGTTGACTTTGCTGGTTCTCATGGGTTTGTAACTTTCCTTATTTTTCTCTAACATATTCTTTAGAATGTTTTGGAATGCAGGTTTTATATTTCTGAAATTTTTAGGCATTCTTTGTCATAGAAGTATCTTGTTTCCCCCTTGATTTTGAAAGATAATGCTGCAAGATAGATCAGTCTGGGTTGGAAGCTGTTTTACTGTATGGCTTGAAATACTTCACTCCAGGCTCTTGTCGCATTGAGTGTTCAGTTTGAAAAGTTTGCTGTAATCCTGATGGGCTTCCCTTGGTAAGTAATTTTTTTCTCTTCTCTGGCTGCTTTCAGTATTTCATTTTTTTTTTTTTAATCTGGAACCTTTATATGCTTAGGTATATATTTTTTGATATAATTGTCCATGTTCTATATACTTCAGATATTTGTGTGAACAATTATTTTCCTTTTCCTGTAAAGTTTTCTGCCATTATCTCAATGAACAGTTTTCTTATGTCTTTTTATTTTCTCCACCTTTCTCCATGACTCCAATCAATCTGATGTTATTCTTCTTTGAATCATCTAAGAATTATTGGATTGATTTCTTGTTATTCCTTTCCACTTTCCATGAATTATGCCTTTCCTGTTCATTGGCCTCAATTCGGTCTTCTAGGTCTGGAATTTGATCTTCTGTCATATTCATTCTATGACACAAATATTAGCTTTCTTTCTTGATTACTTGGATCACTAGTTATAGCTGTTTAAAAGGTTGCATTGCTTTTGTTACCTTGGATTCTATGAACTCCATGATTTCCTCTTTAGTTTTATTAATCATATTGTTAACTATGTCCAGTATCTGAGTTCATCTTAGAGATCAGTTCTGATTTCTGGTAAATTCTGATTTTAGTAGATCTGCTTTGGTTACCATCTCAAAAAGGCCTGGTGATTGAGCTTCAGACTTCTCCATTTCCATTCCCCCTCTCTTACCTTGAGGTGAATATCTTTGCATCTGAGACTGAATTTTTCCTTGTCTTTGAACTTTTTTGTCACTGCCATTTTTTTCAGTTTTATACCTGCTCTGTTGTCTGGTAATGTTTGCTGAAAGTCCTTTTCTTCCTAATACTTAGAACCCATAGATATCAGTATTTCCTGGGTTGTTCTTGGGTCTGCATTGGCCCCAAACAATCCTAGCTTTGGCACACCACAGAAGACACTCAAAGAGAATAGTCAGATCACCTTGACTGAAAAACACTGGGCCTGAAACAGCTTTTCCACAGGTTTGGTGGATTCAGCTATTTTGCCACAAGATCAGTGTAGCTAAAGATTTCCTTATTTTCTCCATTATGATTGGTAAAGGGAACATGGATGGATACCTCCAAGCCATAGGTTTAATGTATTTCAAGTATTACAGAATTAAAGACAAAATTCTGCCTGAAACTTGGTTAAAATGTGTTGCTACCTTCCTCTTAGAAACAGCAAAATTAGGAATATTAAAATAGTACATGATTGCTTGCACAAGTCAGTCTTATTTCTGAATTAATCTAAAAGTTTAGAGATTGTTTAACTTTCTTTCAAATATGAAAACATGCAATTATCAGTTAAGAATATAAAAATACATAATGTAGATGTGAATGGGATGTTTTACTTGGAGGGATTATGGTCATGCACCAAATGAGACAGGATAAGTTCTGAGAAAAGGACATTAGGTGATTTCTTCATCATGAAAATATCATAGTGCGCAGCTGCACTAAACAAAGTGGCTACAATGTCACCATGCTGACATCCTGGGGACACTGTGGTACACATAGCCTGTTGTTGATGGAAACATCATTAGATGGAAAATGATTGTACTCAGACAGAGTCTCTCCTCTGGCTTGGTGTGGAGCCAAGACTCTGAGCCTCTAACAAGCTTCTAGAGAGTACTAATCATGCAGGTGCCACATGCTGCCATTGCATGGATTGTATTTTGCCTAATGAGCACAGGAAGGTTAAGTCTACCACATCTCGATCCAGTAGGTACAACTTATAATGATGAGACTTTGGGCAAGTTAGGAAATCTCTGCAGCCTTGTTTGACATATCAGAGCAGGAACAGTGTCCTTCGACTTCATACACAAAATGTGATCACAGAAGTACCATATATAAAGGTCAGATGTTTCCACTAACACTATTAAGATAAAAAAATCACTTATCAATAAATGTGACTACTATTTTAAAATATAACTGTGACTGATTAATTCATGTAAAGTAACAAAATGATATTTTAATTAATAAACCTTACAGAAAATAGTAACCCATTTTAAAATTAGTGGAATGATGAAGTTTATCCTTTCTGGAATAAAATATGATTGATAGCTCAAATCACATACTAAGGACTTGTATCTGTCTCCACCAATGATCATGCCATAGCTTTTTTCAAGAGGCTTTTATATTTCCTAATAGTCTTTCTTCTTTGTTTTGATTCCATTAGATTAGTTAGAGCCTATGTCCACTTGTGGCATTTTAAATAATATGTTGACCTCAGAAGATCAAATTATGGACCATTAAATAGATATAACTAATTTGTCCACTGATTAATTTTAAATTTGAAGGAGATAAGAAATACAGGATTGTACCTAACTTTGGGGATTGTGCTACAGAGATTTTCCTAATTTCTTAAATAGAAAAATGATTACTATTATATTTTACGAGCCTTTTAATCATCTAAGTGATCAAATTAGAAATTAAAGTTGGAAGTTAAGGATCTGCCAGATGACCAAGAACTTGCCATTAAATTTTAACCTCTATCAAAAACCTGGATAAAAATGTAATAACACTCATGATTGCTTCACAAAACTAATTGACATATGCTTCTTAGGAGGGTAGTCATATATTTATTTTTAAAAATATGTCTATGATCAGGAATTCCTGGAAATTAAATCATTCCTCAGGGTATTGCTGAATAGCGTCTGTTGGATATATTATATTAACTGAGTGCCTTAAGGCAAAAAAATTCACCAAAGAGTAATTATGTATCTGAGTACTTGAGGCCAAAGAAGGTCAGTAAAGAAAGAGTTTTATTCTACTTTTAGTATAGAGAAGATATTTTCCTTAATAATAAAGAGTTTCCATCTCAGAAATAACAGACAATGCAGTAAAAGTTTATTTTGTAATTAATATGCAAGGGAATTTACAGTTAATTTACATCCACATTTATATGAATTACCTATAACCTTAGTATTGACAGAAGAGGCTCTCATTTTATGAGTCCAAGAAATTTATCTAAGTGTCTAGTTTTTTCTCAATTTCTTTTAATTAAAATAACTCCAGGATCATCTACCTGATAACCTGGATAATTATTTTTTAACAGGAAGCAAGTTTGCTCATTGAACACATTTGCTAAGCTGCCCAAGGATAACTCTGGATTAATGAAAATTGAAATGAGCACGCACTCTGTGGGATACACGTGGCCCATTTGCAGGGCCTCAGACACCTGATTCCCTTTCTGCTATCTGGAATGAATAGTTATGGGGCCTTCACTATCATGTGTATCTCTAGATCTAATCGTAACATGTGAAAAATAAAGGACTGAGGTTATCGGCAAGGACAGGTCAAGCTGAGATTCCATTACACGCGAAGGAATCTGAAAATTTTCTTGAGATTATGATAGTATTGATTTTAGGAGTTTTTAGGGTCCATACATATAGGACTCCCTACTATGAAGTTTGTTGAGAAGTGATGTAGCCTTGCTAATCTAGTTCAGATTTATGGGATTATTTACCTTCCTCTTTAATTTCCTGAGACAATTCAGTCAATCATTTCAATCTCAGAAATTTTTCAGAAAGAATAACCATGGATTTCTCACTGCCCAGGAAGATGGTATGGCACACTTAGGTGTTCAGTATCACACCACAGTCACACAACATCCCCCCCTGTGTGTGTGTGTGTTCCTATGCGTGTGTGTGTGTGTGTGTGTGTGTGTGTGTGTGTGTGTGCTAGTATTGTTTATTTATACGGACAGTAATCCTCATAGATTAGGGCCTCCTCTATATGACTTCATTTGACATTACCTCCTTATAGCCCTACTAGATACTGAGGGTAAAACCTTTAGTGTAGGATTTGGGGGAAGAAGAAATGTTCAGCCCATGGCATCAATACAGAAATGTCGAGTCAAAGTAAATCAACAGTGGTGGGAGACGTAGGCAGAATCTATGGAGTGGTAACACAAACACATTTAGTACAATGATGAGACAGAGAGTATGTCAGAAAGTAAGTGAGAAGGGGAAGGAAAAAGAAAAGAGCTGAAAATGCCATTCTTGAGGATTTAAGGGCAACTTGCATGTGATAAGATCCAAGGGAAAGATCAATGCCACACTAAGCTGAATTATACCATTTCGACTGGCAGCTCCCAAGAGGACAATAAAGGCACACTCATGGTCAAGGCAGCATGGCTTTGAGGTCGCACTGATCCATCGTCCCTTCCTTTCTCTGCTCTCCCTCTGCATTTCTGGCCACCACAAATTAAGGAGTTTCATTCATTCAGAGCCTTCTGCTGACTAATACAAACAAAAACTCAACACAGTTCTCTACCAACCACTGAGAAGCCTCTCTGATTGGTTATGCTGCACATCTTGTAAACAAAACACCAGGAGATGAAGATGCACTTTGGAAAGATCGTCAGGTGAATAAGAAATAGACTCATTTATCACCTTTCTTCCCCTGGAAGAAGAAGGATTGAAAGGAAGCAATCAAGTTGTTCTATTACTTTCCTTTATCTCACATTTCTCTTACAGGAAAGACACAATCCACAAGTGAAATGCAACCATGCCTTTTTTAGTCCTTACTGGACACATTAGAGAGGAGTTCTTTGTTGTACTACAAAGTTCAGTTTCCTTAAATTTTCACCTCACCAGTTAGTCTTTAATTGTAGGTTAAATATTTTATGGGACTTCTATCTACCACACTTTTTAATAATTGAGAAATCCAAATGTTACAGCAGAAAGTTTCAGAGTTGGTAGTCTTACATTTTCATTTTAAATACATTTTCAAAAAAAAAGTCATTAGCTTCTGATTCTTCATAGATTTGGGGAAGAATTTATTTGCAAGTCCTATTAACAATCAGCAGTATTTACAAATGCTTAAATGTAACATTATTCCGTGGTCATGATGCTTTTGTAATGCTAGGTACAGATTATTCAAAGTATAAAATACATACACATATCAAACAGAATGAGAAAATTCAAACACTATGTATTGTGGTAGCATGCTTTTCTACCTGAAAAGACCCTTAGAAATGTGAGTCTCATTTAGGTGATTACCAATAAATCAGCATTTTACAGTTTGATTAGATTCAATTAAAAATCTTATCCATATATATTCTCCACATTGTATTCTTATTTCTTAAAGACCCTCTGGAATGTATAAGGTTAGACAATTAGCATGCTATTGCTCAATGAACACACATTTCTGCTGTTTCCTGGATGATGAATATCTAGCTTCAAACAGGAAAGGATATTAATGAACTTTTGAAAAAGCATAGAATAATGCAGTAAGTCTTGAAGTTCAGTGCTTAAAATCAATAAAAATAAGGCATGTAGCTTTAAGTATTTTAACTGAATTCATCACTTCTTACTATATGTAACTAATCAATTATTAGTATCATTACACTCCTAAGAAAAAGATTGCACAGGATCTGTGTAAATTAAAATAGAGTGTCAGACAACTGGAGAATCTGTTGTTCACAAATGGAAGAGATGGACTTTTAAAATAAACTCACAAATAATCCCATTACTGCAAATTATGGAAATATCTATGAGAACTGGTCCTGGTGAGTTATGTCAGAAACTAAAATGACAAGTAGTACTGGGATGGCGGGAGACTGACACAGAGTCTAAGGTTTCAAAGAGTAAGAGACAACAGCTACCGAAAGAAGGAAAACGGCAGCCAGGAGAGGCAGAACCGTGTGCAAAGACCCAAGAAGGAGATGGAAATGAGGCTCCAGCACTTTCCCTCAGTGAAGTCTTTAATGAGGACAGAAACTTCTGCACTGCAAATTTTGCTAATGTGAACTGGCAATGGCTACACTGATTGTGTAGCTCAGTCTTCACTATGGAAGTGTGCTGTCACCCTCCTCTCGACAAAAGAAAGCCCCAGACCCAATTTATTAGGGTGATATCACAATTACTTTGGCTGGTGGTTGCTTATTTATCAGTGATATGAATGTTAAGAAAAGAGGAACAGACATCATGCTGTTACAGAGGTATGAGGGAAAGAAATGTCATTACATTTGAGTAAAAGCCAAATCTAATTGAAATCCAGATTTCTCAGTGATATTTATTGCCTAGCTCTACATGTATAGTGTTGGAATCCCATTTGTGAAACTCCTTCTGAGAAAACAATTCTCTATTACAGTTCTGAAGATTTTGATCTAGTTTCTAATCCCATTTTCTCCACTAATGTAATTGATTCTGAATGTAATTTTTTAATAACCCAAATTTCTTAGAAACACAAATATATTTATTTAGTATTGGCATTGAATCTCTGAGCTACTCTCCAGACTCAGATAACTCAACAGCCTAGAAAAGGAGCCAAGATTGTGCCTAAAGACACTCTGGGCTTCCCTGCAGCTGGATGTTTTGCCTGAAATCAAGTGCCTAGCATACACTCTACCCATTGAATCATCTGCTTGTTTTGGTACACACACACACACACACACACACACACACACACACACACGCATGCATGCATGCACACATGCATGCACACACTCAGATGGCTTACTGTAGTTCTCTTCCTTTCTTATTTTTCTTGTCACACTCAAACAAAGACAATTCTTCCTATGTCCTCACACATATATCAACACAAATGTAGACTCTAGTTGAGTTCAAGCTATTGCAATGAGTAATGAACTTTTCTATCTTAATATTTATGGGATTTTATACTTCTCTCCAAAGTTTTTTTCCTCATTTTTTCACATGAAGTTAGTTCCCATGAATAAATCAACAATCATTCAAATTCATTTCATTCAAGTTAATGTCCTCAGTAGCTTTGCATTAAAAAAACATAATGGACTATTTCTAAAGGGAACTAAAAGTACTTTTTCTTCTTAGTATGCTGAAACATTTTTAAATAACTGAAGCCAGAAAAACAATAGAGCTCAATTATCCCATAGTAATGTCTCCATAGGAATCATAATCTAACTGATTCTAACTTTGGAAAGAATCAGTGTTTAAAGAAAGTTAATCTTAGGAGTATTATTATTAGCTGGAACTATAAATGTTCATAATTACAGTACATGGACCAAAAATAAGATGAAAACATTAATAAAATAAGCAAGACATTAAATTTGTATGCTTTGGAATTATCACAATTCACAAAGATCAATAGCTAGAACATCAAAACTCCCCAAAACATTACAAAAGAGTATCATGTAACATCATTTGACTGATGCCATTTTTGATATAGGCAATTCTACTATGCCCCAACATTAATAGTATATACAAATTACTCTGTAAGTGCAGATTCATGAGAGATAAAACCTTAAACTTTAAAAATTATAATTAAATAAACTGATGTATCATTTTTTAAGGTTGGATTTTTACAAAATCTGTATAGATCTTCACTCTTTAAAATTTTTGTTTTAGAATGCACACGAGGCTAGTGATGACTTTTTATTAAAACACATTTCAAATAGTTCAATAATCATTCATTTTATTTTTACCCTCACAAACACTATGTTGAAGATTTATAAGAAATTGTATTCTCTGCTTCCTAATATACTGAGATGTTAATCCTGTTTACCTTACTTTATCAATAATTTCCATTCAATATTTTTTCTGGTAGTAAAAATACACTACTTTTCAGGGTATGGTTCTTTTACTGTTGGAATTAGATAAACAATTAGAATAAAAAAGAAACTTGTCAAGTATTTCATTATTAGTTTCATTATTTGGTATACAAGTATTTCATTAGAATCTACAAACTCCAAAAGTATTGTCCTGATAGATCAAAACATAATCCAGGCCAGTCTTAGGAATGTCTATAATGCTTTCTTTTCAATGAAAGTGAATTACTCTTTTGGTCTCCAAGTTAGCCATGGAAATCTTTTCTTTGCAATATTCTCTTCTGCCTCTTAAATTGCCTTCCATGACTCTCACATTCCCTTTTTATTAATCAAAACAATATATTAAAAATGTGTTTTTCTTTAAGCTTTAATTCAAAGGATATGATTTTTAAAAGTATGACTCAGCTTCTCCCTAAGACTTTCGCAAGGCCTCAGACCCAGTTTTAGGAATTTTCTTCTCTCCATGGATACATTTCTTTGCACTTCAAATACAAGCCTTAAATGATCAATTTTCCAATTAAGGTTGAAAATATACACAATAAGTAGAAGTGACGTTTGATGTTTCAAGGTGAAACTTATCTTCATTTCACTTTAAATGATCTTAATAAAAAGGCAAATGTCACATTACTTCATTCTTTTTTTTTTTTTTTAGGTTTTTTGAGACAGGGTTTCGCTTTGTGGTTCAGGCTGGCCCTGAGCTCAGCCTCAAACTCACATCACAGCAATCCTCCTGCCTGTGCCTCCCGAGTGCTGGGATTACAGGCGTGAGTCACCACGCCCGGCACTGTGGTATGTGGTACTGGTTGCTGCTGGGCGTGAGTCTCCACGCCCAGTATGGTATGTGGTTACCGGGGAATCGAACCCGGGTCCTTGTGCTTGCAAGACAGGCGCTGGAACCACTGAGCTAACTCCCTGGCCCACATTACTTCATTCTTTCAGTTATAAAGTTGCAAACAAAATTTGTTTAGATAAAATAATAAATCCAATAATAACTTTTAATTATTTTATTACATAAAAATTCAATTAAAAATTGGTTGACTTTATATGGCACTTCAGTGAAATGTGGTATTTCTTGTATTTTCAAGTTCTGTCTTTCCTTTATTTTCATATTAAATGGAAATAAAAGACAAGTACAACCTAATGTAAAATTCTATATTAAAATATAAAAGTCAAAATCATGAAGTCATTGAATAGTCTATTTCTTACTTTTACACAGTTTTGTAGTTTAATATATTTAAGAACAATGTATACATAATATGAGAATTTATATTTTCTTTTAGATGCAGTTTTTAAAAAATCAATTTAGCTATATAATTTTTTACCCTTTCATACTGAATTTTCTGATTGCTTTAACTTTTATTTTCTCTCAAAGTTATGTTGATTGCTGAGAGGTAGTCTTATATGATGGTAAAGGTAAAGGCCCTGGAGGCTGGGTTTTAACCTGATGACCAGGACCAATACAAAATTAATACATTCTTGGAAATGCTTTAAACTCGGACTATCTCAAAAAGACAATGACTGTAACAGAGCCTACCTCTATATCATATCTTTTCTCTGGTATGAGAAAATGAAGTTGTAAATGAGTTGTAGTATGTATAGTTGATATTGTGAAGTAGAAAATACTTAAAAGCAAAGAGTATAAGGGTAAATAACAAGGAGAAAACGAATGTGGTAATAATAAAGAAAAAAGAAAACAAAGATCACGTATATAGGGGGTGGGGGGAGGCAGGACGGGGAGAAAAGGGAAAAAATGAGAATCAAGTCATGTCATATTTTAGTACAAACTCTTAATGTTGAATGCGATTATGATGTGTATTCATAATGTGCTGATAAAGATTATTTTTTTAAAACAAAGGAATGTTGTGAAGATTAATTGGGCAATAAAGAAGGAAGCTACAACACATTTGCTTCTTACACAAAGTTTCAGTGTCAAGTATTACTATGAAAGTGTGCCGATCATTTGATAATACAGACTGGCCAAGGAAACACACTAAGCTTGCTTCAGTCAGATGGGTTATGCCTCATGCCACAGACCTCTGAGTCCTCCTGTTGAACAGGGCCTGGGTTTCCTAGTCCCCATTTTAACTCATTCTCTGTCCTTTCTGTTCAATGCTACAAGCATTTCTACACAAACCCATCATTTGACCTTCTCTGAAAAAGATTTTTATACAGTTAATATCAAAGGAGAGAAGTTGGTCAACATTTCAAAAATGTTAACCAACCAAAGAATTTCAACCACTGATACACAGTTTATACTAGTTTATTCACCCTCTAGACATCCAATATCAAAAGCTCACAAAAATCAGGTGGTTCAGAGACTAGCAAGAGGTTCTAAGAATTATAGTGAAACCAGACAGTGTCTTGGAGAGACTCTGGACATGGAACAAGACTTCGCACCATGTGGATCTCACATACTCACTCACCATTATAGTCACAATACTCTCTCCATGTATTTCCAGAGAGCTCTAGGATCACTGAAATAATTTTGAAAATAACCAAAGGATCCAACAATGTAGCAAGTTTTTCTTGTAGGTCATATCTCTTTCTGAACAAACTATACATTGGAAATGGGAACTGTTCGTTTTTTCCTACTTTTCCACCATTTTGGCTAAAAATTAAAAATAATTCTTTTAAGTATTTGTGTGTGGTGTAGGGTCAAATGGTCAGATATGACCTCTACAGTTTTATGTATCATGTTGCAGTCTTGAAAATGGTGGAAGACCTTAAATTATGAGAACAACAACAAACACAAAAGCAAAAATAAAACAACACACACAGACACACACACACACACACACACACACACACACACACGCACACACATTGAAAGATTCCTCTGCCTATATCTGCCAATCTAAGCAGGACCACAAACATGTAGCAGTTGTTCACATCTGGGGACTCCAGCCCAGATTGGTTTATTTTTTCCAACTTAGACAGAAATATAACTAAGAAGTGGGACTGAAAACTCCAAAACATAATTCCTGTTGCTTATTGGAAACAGTACTCCTACCAATCATCTTCTCCAGGTGCTGTATGTAAGGATAATGATGTAGGGCCCATGCCCATTTCTCTGATCTTTTGTTAAATACAGGATCTAGTTTTAAAAACATCTTAAGCTTTGGTCTATGAAATACATTTTCCCTTGGAGATAATACAGACTGCTTATTACATATCACATCAAGACTCTGCCACTCTGTGTCCACTGATTCAAAATTATGTCCTCACTCTGTCCAACCTTTACCTGTTACCTACTTAGTGATTCCTACCTTAAACGCATCCAATACAATATGTACTGGGGAAGTGGAAGCTAAATCTAGCCCTTAGCTTTACTTAATGAGGAAGGTTTTTCTAATGAGCAGTCTGTAGTCATTAAGTACAACAATAACAGGTAATTTGAAACCCAGTTATATTGGAAGTTTTAATCTGATTATGTCTCATAACAATAGCATTTAAGTCACAGGAAATCTTCTTCTCTGAACTGACCTAACATGTAAGCTGTTTTCTTTTAGGGCTGTAAAAATTATTCCCCAAATCATGAAAATATTCAATTTAATTCAATTTAATATGTTAATTTTAATTACTAGATCTGTCTTTATTATCTTTTACTATGAACTAGAAACCTTACAATTATTAAGGAGTGTCTTTAATTTTATTTAATATTTTATGCATTAAATTTTCATAGGATAATTTTCAATAGTTTAGAATTGTCTTGAATAATAAACTTTTATAGTTTTTCTCCAGTTCTTTACTTCTCATTGTTACAGATTTTAAAATTCATCAGTCAGACCTAGGGATAATTTTAGTTAAAGGAATTTGCCTTTTCAAGATAAGAATGGCGATACTATATATTTCAGTTTACTTTAGTTGTTAAATATGAGTGAAATAAAGAACATATATTATCTGTTATTCATAAAAGTTCTCTATATTTTTAAATGGAAAATGGAAAAACACAAATATTAGTCTAGTTTTTGGCCTGCTAATTTTCTGACTTAATTACATGAAAGCATTGTAAAAAGAAGTCAAGTCTTTATATAAATGAATTTTCTCCTTCTGTGGCATGGAATAAATATTTCAATCACATTTGTTTGTGTAAATAACGTTGGTGAATCTTTTCTCCTCATTAAGCTAATATTTTGCCTATTTTTCAGGGATTCAACTTATCATAAACATAACTTTCAGTTCTTCAGTAATTTATCTTTTGCCCATGTCATAAGCATCTGACTGTTCGATAAAGCTTAGATGTTGTTTTAAATATGATCTATGTAAATTCAGTACTGTCTTCTGCAAACATTGCATAATGCTCTTTTAGTTTATATAATTTAAGTAAACAAATTCTTAAACATCTCTATATAACTATGGTGCTCTAGCACTGGATCTTAAGGGAAAATATTCTTGTATTTAATCTTTGGATAAAAACTGAAATATAAATAAAACAGAGATAGAAATTTTGGCATTACCAACATAGAGGATTGAAATTTATATACTATAATACTAAAAATAAAGTAATTTTATTCTCTTCTAAGGGCTGAAAAACTTTGTAAAATCATTTTGCAAGTTCTATTTAATTGCCTTTCTATTTCTGAGGAATAAAAAGGCAGACTTGAAACTGAAATAATGATCAAGGGCCCACAAGTGGAACTAAAACCAAATCAATACTTAATTTTAAAACATCTAGATAGAAAGTTTTAAAAATATAAAACAAGCTTTCTATACTGGCTAGAGTTGAGGAAGCTACATACATGGATCTCTTTGTTTTACTTAAAATCAATTTTATTTGACTCTGATACTTCATTGCTTTTTACTACAATAAATGCCATCAATTCATTAAATCTCAGCTCATAAAAAAGACCTAAAAGAAGACCTTGCTTACCATGTACTTTTTCAAGATTTTAGTGATCTTACAGAACTGATGCATTTTACCAAATCATTATAACCACCTTATTTTTTAGTACAATTCATTGAATATTTTTCCTATTCGTGGAAATATTTTGGAATGGTTTCTGACTCATACCACACAGATCTGAATTATGTGTCAGTTCCTCACCATTTAGTGACTATTTCATATGCTGTGGAATTTTAGCTAGAGATGAAAGATAAGAAAAGAACAGAATGAGCTTTTGCAGTTAGGTCCTTACTCTTTTTTTCTATCCATCAGGCTGGGATGTCATATACAACGGCACAGAGGAGGTGACTTAACAGCAGAAGTTGATTTTCAGACAGTTTTGGCTTTAGTAAGGATCTGGTCAAGATGCTGGCAAGTTAGGGTTCTGGTAAGAGTGACCTCAGAGACACAATCTCATGGCCTTTCCTCAGTTTGCACACAGAAACAGAGAAAGGCCCAGCATATACCTCTTGTAATGACCCCAATCCAGTGGGATCATGACCCTATTCTTCTCTCGCTCCCTCACACAGGCTCTGTCTCCCAATAGCATCACCTCTGGAAAGGACTTCACCGTTTGAATTTTAAGGTACACAATTTAGTTCACAACTGTTCTTATCCTTATGAACTTGACTTAGCTTTTCTATCTCTGTTGTAAACCAATTTAGAGAACAAAAATTCAATAGAAAGTGTTCAAGTAGCTTTTCAACAAAATCAAACATAGTACATCATTTCAAATTTCATAAAAATGAAAGCCTGTTACTTAACCTGTATTAAATAATTTTCTGGTAGGAAAAGGGCTATCTACTTGCAAAGATGCTCTTGACATTTCTACAAACATTGATCTTTAGGAAGTAAAGAACCGTTCTTAACATTATTGCTAACTGTTGTATTCGAATGCAATAACTGCAGCAAACCATGTGTGGCATGTGAAAGTCTGAGATGCGTGGCCTCTACATCTGCATCTCAGTTCAGATGTCCACAACGTAAAATGGAGTCACAAAGACTGACTTCATCAAACTTTACAGTACTTGGCTTTCCCCTTAAGACCTATTCTTTTTTTTTTTTTTTTTTGAGACAGGGTCTCACTTTGTAGTTCAGGCTGGCCCTGAGCTCAGCCTCAAAATCACATCAAAACAATCTTCCTGCCTCTGTCCTCCGAGTGCTGGGATTACAGGCGTGAGCCACCATACCCGGCACTGTGGTGTGTGGTGCTGATTGCTGCTGGGCGTGAGTCTCCATTCCCCAGGTCCTTGCACTTGCAAGACAGATGCCAGAACCACTGTGCTAACTCCTTGGCCCAAGACCTATTCTTAAAGAGAAAGTTATAGCTTATTTTAATGAGAAAAATCTTTAAGCAGAAAAATATACTCTTCATCCAGAAGGAAGAATGACATCCAAGTCCTTGCTTAGATGATTCCATTCATGTTTCCTTCTTTCCTTCCCCGCTGACTCCTCGATCTTTCTTCCTTTTTCCTCCTTTCTCTTTCATTTCTCTTCCATTCCCTTTCCCTTCCTTTCTTCCTCCCTGCTGTCCTTCCCTCCTTATCTCCTTCCATCGTTTCTTCTAATTCTTCTTAGTAATGAAGGCCAAACACAAGTCCTGTCTGTCAGGCAAGCACTCTTACCAATGAACTACACTTCTGGAGCTCAAAAGATTGCAAGGAATAGCAAAATGCTAGTTTAAAAGATAGCAGAGCTTTGGTGCTGCTGAATCTATAGCTACAGGCTCAAAGAAATTGAAGATTCACCCAGTATGGAGGACAGTTAAAAGAAGTGCTAGAAATCAAGTTAAGAATGGCTGGAGTTTTACGGTGCTGTTTCTTTTTGGTTTCCCATGAACTGATTTGTTGAGAATTAACAATTCTGTATTGTTCTTTTAAATCCATATTAGATCTTTACATGTTTTAGTATCTGTCTGTTCACTTCCCCATCCATGGTCGTTTCTTATGCAGACCTCACACATCTAAATCAATGTACTAATTCCACAAAGTAATAAGTAGCATTTAATCACCAGAGGTCATATCAGGAGAAACATGTCACTCTGAAGAAAACTAAAGATGCATCAAGATATCTCAAGTTTTTGACCAATTCTGCCATATAAAGAATCCTAAAGTAGATACATGAAAGAAGCTTACAGAATTTACGAATGCTTTATTTGCTTAGACTGTTCCATTTATATGTTTTCCTCCCAGAAAACATACATACTAGGCCAGATAATAAGATAAATTAGATGACTTATTTGGTATTTTAGTCTTCTCCTTCCAATTCAATTCTGCTTGACAAGACTTAGGAGTCTAAAAAAAAAAAAAAAAGAAGGTACCATTTTTTGAGTGTAACCTTCAAAATTAAAGAGCGAACTTCAAAAAAGTCTAAATTTGCATGAATACGGCCATCTTGCTATTTTACAAGAAACTTAGCTACATACACAATCCTATGCTATAACTGTGACCTTGCTCTATAAAATGTGAGGAGAGAGCACTTGTGTTCAGAGAACTACTGACATTTGGAAGATAGTAAAATCAGCCTAGCTCTGTAAATATGCTAATGATGTAACTTTTTTTGCTAATGAGGGTGTAACTGAAAAGCTTTTAAAATGAAGATTTTACTAGCTGCATTTTTAACAAGGCAAAATAATGTGTCATATCTTATTATACAAAAAACAAATAAAATATTATTCACTAGGATATATACACATATTTAACAGCCATGTTTATTAGTTTATATATTTACTTATATAGATACATTTTTCATATGAAATCTGAATACACTTATACTGCTTTACATAGTTATTTTTACCCAATTATTGCTCTTTTTATTGCTAAAGCAATAATATAGAAAGTCAAATAAATCTCAAACTCTCTCAACAAATTGAAGAAATATTTAAGTAGTGGAAAACTTCAGTAGTAAACCTACTTTACAAAATTGTTTTTACAAGAACATTTTCTTGTATTAATTGAGTGGCAGTTGCTTTTAATGCAAGTAAATTAAAAAAGAGAGGTGGGTATATACCATAAGCAAGCAGTCTTAAAGTGAATGGACATCTTTTTGTTGTTCTTTCTGTGCCATATTCACAAGTGTTCGCAACTATGTTTATGTGTTATCTTCTGAAAGTGTTTTTCATTAGTTACATAACATCACACCTGTCTTGGGATTTTCTACAAAGTAACAGAAAGTGGTGAATCAGCTGTCTACATCATGGACCCTGGCTCTTGAGCTGTTAAACTCTGAGAGCTTCATTTGCATTTTATTCACACTCCACTGTATGAGTAAAGATAGTAAACCAAGATTTTAAGGTATGGGCTATATCATTTGCTTGTCCTTGGGACTAACTGTCCTTTCCTAACATAATCCACTATTAAAGCATAATTAATAACAATTTTTTAAATGCCACATTATAATAAATTATTGCTTGGATGTTCTGTCTCCTCACTGCTCTTGATCTGATTTAATTCTTCTCTGCCTGGATTAAACATCTAGCCTGTCCCACATGTCTTTTGCTCCCCAACAGACAGCAGTCAGTGGTTCACCAGAGCAGTCAACCTTCCTTGCTGGGATGGTTCCCCACCTGCACCACTCAGTGCAGGGAGGGTATAATTGGTTGGTGGCTTCAGGGTTCCAGACTGTGGTTGTCTGGTTTCAAGGGACACATGGGTGTGGTGGAGATAGGCTGCTCAACTAATGCCATCCAGTAAACCAAGAGGGAAGGAACAGCTTTGGAGAGGAAGGGGACAGCAACCTGACATGGCCCCTAAGTCTTGCCCAGCCAAGCTGGAAGTGGGCTCTGTGCCTTCTGGGAAGTTTATTCCCAGCTAATCACATTGTCAGTCATGGTGAATAATTTTCCACTGACAAATAATATCAAGTACAAAATTTTAATCAGTATCACAGATTTCAGTTAGATTTAAACTACTTTTAGTCCAGATTCAGACCTGCTTGGAGTTGTGATGTCTGCAATAATGCTTGAAAAGTGGTTATTTCTCTCTACATTCTTCCCCTTTCTTCCTCTTTTCACCCTCGAGAATTGGTTGTCTGCTACAGATATGAAGCGAGCTGTATTGCTTAGAGCTGTGATAAAAAACAGAGCTTTTAGAGGAATACAGTTTACCGTCTCTGAATTTAAAAGATGATTATAACTCAGTATGTAATGATAGCACAAAAATGAAATTGAAAAAACTTGAACAAGATTAAACTAGAAAAGTATGTGATATACTTAAAGTTACAAGATAGATACATTTTGGTATACAAGTAGTGACTTAGCTTTTGACCCCCCTCCAAGAATGAACATTTCCACTCATCCTTCTTCCCTCCTTCCTTGTTGTTCCTTCCCTTCCTCTCTTCACTTCCTCCTTCCAACAACATGCAAACATATCTGTCCCACAGTTTGGATTTGACTTATTCTAAGGAGGACATAAAATTTGGAATTAAGAAATGCTATATATTTTGTTTTACCTCCATTGTCCAAATTAGGCTGAATAATACATCTCCAAAGATGTCTGTGTTCTAAGGGGCAGAATTTTCAAATGGTCACTTTGCATATGATAAGGAACTTTGTAAATGTGATTAAGCCAAGGGCCCTGATACTGGGAAATAATCTTGGGTTAATGGGCCCAGTGCACTGGCAAATCCCCTGATAAAAGAAGAAAGAGAGGAAAATCACAGAGCATGTCACCATTACAGCAGAAGTCCAAATGAAAGAGGACTAAAAGCTGAAGAATATGCATAATTTTCAGAATTTATTAAAGGCAAATTCAGTAGACATTCTTCTGTATCTTCCTAAAGGAATGTGACCTTTTCTGCACTTTAAGTTTAGACCATGGGCTGATTTTGGTCTTCTAATCTCCAGAATTATGAGTCAGCATTTGTTTATTTGAAGCCCATGTATGTATGGGAAAATACCTAAGCAAAATTAGAAGGTTAATATGGCCCTTTTCCCTAA
This sequence comes from Petromus typicus, assembly GCA_004026965.1. Lineage (NCBI taxonomy): Eukaryota > Metazoa > Chordata > Mammalia > Rodentia > Petromuridae > Petromus > Petromus typicus. The sequence goes on from PVIR01003080.1 coordinate 53,102, forward strand.
TCTTTTATAGAACTATCATATCAAAATATACTGATAGATGATTTTTGGAGCCTTGAATATCTACTTCTTAAATTGTTCTCTTTATCTTTATAAAAATATGTCTTTGCCTTTATATCTCATTACTTAATACAATATTAAATTTCCCAATCACAAAAGCAGTTAAATATTGTTCGTAAGCAGCTACTTTACGTAAACATACAACTCTACAAGTAAAAAGAAGCATCCCTGAATTTATCAGAGACTAGCAGGTTGACATGGTGCTTCTTTTGGACACAAACTTATTCAGTGAGTTCTGAAAAGGAAAGGCTTCTATGCACACAGGGTGATCTAAGTGACAGTGGGTGACAAGACATTTACTGGCAACTTTTAATAACGAGGAATGTTTCAGTCTCTGTGTTTAATGATCTCCCTATCCATTCATCCATTCACCCATCCATCTTCACTTTTCATCATAAGAAACAAAGTGATAAATAAAATCTTTCCACTCTCCAAACTATTCTTCATATATTGTTTATTACAGGAATAAATGAATTATAAACTGTGGTTCTTACACATAGATAATCTCAAATGTTTAGATAATGTCCACATTCACTTTATACTACAGCCTAACTAGATATCTTGAGTTTCTTAACAAATGTTGACTTACATTCTCTTATTATTCATATATTATTAAGGTTACTATTTTAATTACTGAAGTTCACATTGTACATCTTTCATTCAGGGTACATGTCTGACTCCCCCTTCTAGAACCAGAAGCAAACTAGGCCCCAGCATTAGTCTTTATTAACTGAATAGTATTTCTAGTCTGCCTGCTTACATTCAATGGAAGAGTAAAGTTCTTGAGGTTGGATTGTGTTTTATTCATTTATTCTCAGAACCTATCTAAGTATGCTGTCTTGTATATCCAAATGCTATGGACAAAAGAAGGTGGATTCTGTTACTTTGCATGCTTGCATGGTGATGAGGAGCAAACTTTTGCTAACCTCAGCACAAGAGGGGTAGAAATCTTCTGTTTTGTTAAACCAATGAGATTTGGTGGTGTCTGTCAAAGTCTACTCTATCTTGTCTAAAGGGAGCCAAATTACAGAGTCACAGAAATACATGATTCATAAGGATTTTAGCAGCAGAAGATGGTCAATTCTGGACACCTTGGGAATGATGGATGAGAAGGTAACAAAAGTCCTGTGATGATTATGAAGTCATCACTGACATTTAAGAGAACAAATTCAGTACAAGTAAAAGGCAAGAATTTGACTACACAGAATGATTGATTAGAATGCATTGGTAGAAGTCAGATAGCATTATGATGAAGGGTTTTAAATGAAGGAAAAAGAAAACAACAGAAAAATCAAAACAACCTTCAGCACCAGCAGGGTTTATTGAAGTCTTCCCTAGTTTCTGAAAATTTTCAGGTTATGTGTAAGCACAAAGACAAAGAGATAATTTGTAAGAAATGATAACAGAAAACGTTTAGGGCAAAGGACATGGAGAAAAGGAAGAGACTGAGGTAGGTATTTTATAGCCAAGAAAGGGGAAATGGTGAACATGTTTACATTGAAGATGTTTAGCTACTATAGCAAAGAAATCTGCTCATCATCACCAAGAAGAGAAGATGGACTTAAGTTTATTGAAAGCAGATTTTTGGAAATGTTTAATGGAAAATAAAATAGAACATTCATCAGAGATGCCAGATGGTAGTGCAAACTTAGATATAACTAAGATAAATATGACTTTGCCCTAGAATAACTAAAACTTAAACTTAATATTTTGAGCAGGAGAAAAATACTGAATAACTTATTCTTTGAAGTTACTGCCATTGGTTGAAATAAAAGCAAGGAAATGGCAAAATGAGTAATGTTGGATACATTGATTTTAAACCACAGAGAAACAGTAATGATGAACTAAAAGAACACAGAAAAAAACTAACAGCACAGAGATAGACTCCTTCCTTGTAAACTACATCTGGAAGTTAACAGACAAAAGAATGGGAGTTGGTCTCACTGATAGATTTAAATTTTACATTTCACTTTTCTTGCTACATTATTGTGGAACCCAGTGAAATCAGTGTTGGAGCACTTGCATTCAACTTGAGGAGCAGTGACTCAGAAATATGCAATATGAAAATCTCACTGTCTACTTCCTCAAAATTCTTTGTTCAGAGGCATGTTTCATCACACAGCCAAAATTTCAATAGATATTGCTAACTCTGTTAGCTTAAATTACTCAAAATAAATTTTAGATAACATTTCTCAATCTCAACTATAAAATAAAGAAGTTAGAAGAGAAATATGGATAATATTGAATAATACAGCTTTGATTTCTAGGATAATTGGATTAATGCATCTAAAATGACAGGTAATAATTTTTATCCCAATGCCTTAAATGGAAAACTAAAATGGAAATATGACTAAGGAAGACAGAAGTGATTTTAAAGTAAAACACTTATCAAACTTTTCAACAAAGAAAAATTGAATGACTAAGGGCCATAGAAGATTAGAGATTAATTTACTATTTCTAAACTGTAGATAACTCTTTTAGACACAGTGGTGCAGGAAGTATCATTAGGATTTGCAGTATTTTCGATATTCTTTCTCTATCAAAAGAAAAGAAGCCATAATAAGATGAATAGAGGTGCATATTTGTATATGTGAACATTTCCTATTTCTTGCTATGGCGGCAGGTCCTTCAGAAAAAAAAGTATAAAAATTAAAGTTGTAAAGGATTAGATGTAATTTATGTAGCTTTTTCAAGAATCCAATTTTTAAGATAAGAAAATTTCTTATTAAATCTATATGCAATGATTTTAGTGAAATCATTAGGGTAAGAAATAATCAAATTATCTTCTCTAAAGGAGGTTAGAAAGAATCAACTGATTGCAGAAGTGCTTAGCAATGATAACACAGAAAGGAAAAGAACTTAGAATAATATGTTTTATTGTGAGAAATTTGCATTAGCTAAAGCTTTGAGAAATCATACTTAACAAACAGAATAATCAGTTCTATAAATTTCTAGCTAAGTTCTACACATAATATAACCTAATTTGTAGAATGTAAGGCCTTACTTTGTGGGGGAAAAAAGAAAAACATTAAACAACATCCAAAAATTGGGATGGGAAAAATATGATAAATACAAAAAGTTTATTTTGGAATTTTACATTGAATTTTAAGAGATGATAAACATTTTTACCTACTTAATCCTAAATTTAATGCCTCTTTTCGGTGAGTTTCTACTCTCATTTCAAAGAAAATCTAACTACAGCATTTTTTATGGGAATCTATTCCAACTTCATTGTGCTTGGACTAAAAAATATTTTCTCATCCATAGAAAATCTACAGATGGTCTTTCTTCACTGAGTTAATAATTGTATCAATATATCTTCACATATACACATCTAATAAGTTTGGGCTATTCTATATACGCTGTTTAAAGATAAAACAAATAAAATATACTTGAGTGAACCTACTGCACCACTTTTCTGTGGTTAAATCTACTAAATTACACATCTTATAATGTTTTAGGTATAATAGGGATTTCTAGAAAAAAATATAGTCTTCAGTAAAAATCAGTGCTTTAAGAAAAATATTGAAATTCAAGGCTGATAATTTCTAGAACATCCTCATCAGTAAAAGAACACAGTTAAATGGGTCATTGTAACTAGTATGAATAAAGTCATATTGTGTTGCTCCCTTACCATTTACAAAGGTAACGGGTCAGATGTTCATGATAAAAAATATTCAGGATGATGTTTGCATTGTTAAATGTACTCATTCTTCATGGAAGTTTTTATTTCAAGACAACTGACTGTTAAGATTCTCTACTAAGTTCATTAGAGGCAACTGCACAGAGAAGACGTGTCTGTTCGTGACTTTCACATTTTGTTATGAGGCTCTCCGCATGTCTTGAGAGCACCGCAGCTACCCTGGTGGACAGAATGCGCAACAGGACAGGACTGGACATCCTGGTGCCAGAGGATAATATGCTATTCATGCTTCACGGCATGAGACCAGCAACCAAGAGTATATCAGAGCAATTCAACATTATTCACTTCCGTGTATATAATGTTAATGAAAGGATCATTTCATATTGTTGCAATCATATGATTAGTTGAGAAAAAGAAATAGATAATTAGAGAAAATGCTTTATTGCATTATTCAATAATTTAATAAGGGAAGGATGATTTTCAGCTTCTTTCAAACTCAGAGCTTGCTTTAACCCTGATTTTTTAAAAAATAAAGATACATTTATTACATTTTAATATTACATTTTCTTCTCCTTATCATAAAGAGTTAATGATTTTCAAGGTAAGTTACATTGTCAGACAAGATGATGCTGTTAGAAAACAGGTGACATTGTTCAACATAGTCTCATTTTCACATAGGCACATATTCAGCAAAACAAAGTATAAAATAATTTTGCAATTTGATTATTTGGACAACTTCCTTAATATGAAGGCAATAGACCTACAATAACCAACTTACAGAAAAGTAGCGGTAACTTTTAACCTTAAAAATTGTGCTAAATATAAAATATACAGCTCTAGAAGTTAAAGAAAAATTCATAATCTGTGCTCCTGGTTTACAGTTTTATCTGAGCCATTCTGTCTACTAGAAGGAAGACTGAAATTAATTCAGAGAAAGAGAAGGAAGAGCCATAAATAAAAATATTTCATTTAACTTTGCTTATTTATTTTTGTTTTTGAGACAGCGTCTCTCTTTGTAGTTCAGACTCGCCCTCAAACTCATGGTAATCCTCTAGGCTCTGCCTCCTGAATCCTGGGATTACAGGTGTGAGCTAAAATACCTGGCATTATGGTACTGAGCATCAAACTTGGCATTCTGAGCTTGCCAGGCAGATGCCAGAAACACCAAACTAAATTCCTGGCCCTTCATTTAATTTTAAACATGTGATAAAAACCATGAATTCACATCCCAGTTTTTTCTAGTTTGATCTACTGATCTAATTGCTGTTAATGACATTTTTTTAAGTAAAGTACTTATTTACCTACTATTAATTCTATAGAGTAATTGTTAGGCAAATGTTCAAAATATTTTTGTAGACTTCTTTTGTTTTCCAAAACTTAAATATATATTGTATCTCTCAACTACTCTATTTGCTTTAGAAATTGCAACTGATATCATTGGGAAAACAATGATCAGCAATTATTTAATTCTTTCCCAAGACCAAGACTGATTTATGGCTTTATAAAAGGGCTGCCTATCTCCATGAAGTTTCTTCACTTATAATTAGAAAGTTGTTCCTCAAGCTCAGTCCTCTTCAAGCAATAAAAACAGGATAAAGCTGTTGCTCTTCTGACTCAAGAATGTATAGTGTGGGATTTTCACTATCTTCCCTTGTATAAAAGCAACAGTTAAAAATGAAAATTCCTAGAACTGTGTTCCTTGGGTAAAGAACCGTGGACGACAGTATCACCGGAAAACACCAGGTTAACTTTGGATTCAGTATGGAGATGAAAAGGAGATTTTTTTACTCACATAATTTCCAGCAATTTAAAGATCTATGTGTGTGATAATTATGTACAAGAACCTCGCTTCCCACAGGCTTTCATGTGGTGCTTTCTGTGAGGCTGCCTGCAACACTAGAGAATATTATTTTTAATTACAAATGTAGAGTCACTAAAGTGAATGCACTGGATAAACTGATGGGTCTGGAATGGGAATATTAAAGGGGTGAAAAAGTAAGAAAGAATCTTTCTCAGACTCGTTTAAATGTTTATTTTATAGTAACCATGATAACTTATTGCTCTCTATGGAAAAAAGTTATTTTACAGCATTAGCCACTTATTTATATACTGAATTATTTATTTTTAATTTAGTTAATGCCCAATTTTAATATGTTATATATCAGAAATAGCTTTTTTCTTTTGCAGAGCTATAGAATCAATTCTTAATTTCTTCAAAGATTTCCATTAATTTAAAAAATTACAAGTATTGTTTAACCTATGAATAATTCCAGAGTTAAACCACCTTTGAAAAGCATAAAGAACCATACATGGTACATGTTTGAAATTTTCCACCTTTCTGTTACTCTTTCTGAACACTTTTATATTGAAAATAGAAGATTTGGGGTTTTTTTGTGCAGATAATACTCCTTATCCTTTATTACTTATAGTTGGAAGGTGAAATTCACAATCAAGATACATCAAAACTTGCATGTGTTGCCTTTGCGAACACAAAAGCAAACAGGGAAAATGGCACAAAAGTCAGTCATTCTGTCTTACGGCACTCAGTACTGGTTTTTCTGGCTTGAATTTTGACTTATGGACCAAAAACCAAGGGCAGTTACTAAAGTCTGGTAATGTTACATATCAACATGAAAATTCCACAGGCTCTAGTATGTGTTAGAAATGAGTTTATGACACAGAACTGGTCATTCAGGTTTTCTCAGAGTACTGATTCTTTCAGCACCATAAATAATACCAGGGGCTACATCACTGAGCTCTCTGAGGACTAAGTTACTTAAACTTAGTAAAAGTAGTAGCACTCTGGCTGACTGGTGAAAAGGTAGAGAATGCCAGATGTAATTACCCTCCTTATATTTACTTTATCATCTCATTCTATGTTTTAGAGAAGTTCATTTTGTTTCATTTCCCCTTTTCAGAGCTGTACTAATATCACAAGAAAAATGATTCTTTAATATAATTATACCAACATGCATAAAATACTGTTTATTAAATCAACTTATTTTAATAAGTGTTAGGCACTGTGTTGAGAAAGGATGATATGCAGTGTGTGTGATACATGAGTATGCAAAGACATTAAAGTTACTAACAGAGAAACGTTCCTGACAAGGGAGGCATGAAGAAGACTAAAGCTAATTTCACTTTGTAATCCATATTATGAAAGCTGTCATGTTTTGCACTCATGGACATATTCTGCTGCAGAAAGACATTTCATTGGTAAGAGAAAGAAAATTCTGACTTTCCAACTGAGTTTCTGGGAGTCAAGCACAGAGGGCAGGTGACAAAGCCAAAGGTTCTCTCCAGTATCTTGAACCGTCTGTGACAGGAGTTCATACATGCAGAAATTCTGTGCTGCCTGACTAGATGGGTACAAGTAGAGAGAAAGCAGCTGACTTCTAAGTGCCTGCCACGGGCTCACTTGTATATGCAGACTGCAATGCTCAGGTTCCCACAGTAGTGCTCTGGAGTGGGATGATGTTGCAGACTGGCAGTAGGGGCCAAGTTATCAACATGAAGATGACTTGAGGGGCTGTAAGTAGCCAAGTGAAACCTGCATTTCATTCAGATTATTATATGCAACATGGTATATACATAAGGAAGTTTATTCATTTTTTCCATTTGTAATCTTTAACAGGATCACAAGCAAAAGCAGGCCTAATTCTCCATGATTTTTTAGTGTGTGGCATATTGAAGGGTCTCATTCTCGTACTCTGGGAATCTATAACTTACTGAACCAGATGTTTATTGCTCATTTAATGATACACATACAGTCAATTACTTGTATTTCTCTGGAAAATGTTCACTACTGGTTCACTGATTAATATAAATAAGACTTCGAAGGATTATGTAAGCAAAAATGGAATCTTCTTTCAGTAAACACTGAGGGCAAGCACATTTATGCTTTCATGTTGGTTTAAGTCCGATGCATGTCCGGGGTTGCAGAAGGAAACTGAGGCACTCAGGGATGAGATCCAGCAGGGAGAACAGCCTCAGAGGACTGAACCACCAAGCTGTTTTCCAACAGCTCTTTTATTATGGAGTCAATATAAAGTAGCAATGTATAGGGGTAAAAACAGAAGAGGTGGGCTGGAGCATTTCCTGGGCCAGGCCTTGCACTTCTTCCTGATTCCTATCCCAGTGTTTGTTTACCAATCTCATTTGCAAGATTCAGTAATACAAAACTTAACAAGATGCCCTGGAACATCCTGTGAACTGGTGATAAGGAAACTCAGGAGTTCTGTATAACTGGTAAACAGCTACCTTTTCCCCTACACTTTCATGAAATACGTATTTTTTTGAGGTGAATTTTCAGATAAGAGTCACTTTTTCAATTGTTCTAGAACAGCAATGTATTAAAGCAAAAGGAACCAAGTAGAATTAGCATAAACATGAACAGTTTATTTTTGAGCAAAGCTCAGTATTACAAGAAGAGGAGTGGCATATATGCTACTATCGCTTTTTAAGCCAAAACAGGATCTGCAGAGTCATAGCTTTCCTGACCCGGAAGCTGTTTTGTGGTTGTGGTTGCTGGCATTTGACTGTCAGGCTTTTGCAACCCACTGTTCCTTTAGATCCGTGTTTTGCTCTGCTCATCTTCTCTCTGAGTCAGGCTCTTAGTTATGTCAGTGAAATGCAAAAGAAATGCTCAAGAACCGAAATGTTTCAGAGTTTGTGAACCAACCATTAACTTGGGCCTTTTATATTTATTTTTGCTTTTCTGTTTAGCACATTTGTAATGGGAAGTGACTCTGGGGTAAGATGAAAACTGAACCACCCTTTTCCTTATGGGCATTTCCTCTGTAAATCAAGAGTCAAATTCAGACTAGTAGGCATCTTAGAAGAACCTAAAAAGCATATGGCTGGAAATAAATTTCTTAATACCATTTCATAGTAAGGTTTAGGTTCATTCATTGGATTTTTCTTTTTACTTCCTTCAGCTGTCTAGACAACATCAGTGCCGCAGGCTGGCCTTCTCAGGATGTGTCTAGAGTCTTGCCGAGGCTTGAGGGAGACTTAGTGCCAGTAACTCAACACCAGAAAACACGGGCTCAGCTTGGCAGAGTGCCCATGATCAGAAGAGCCTGCAAAGGAGGCTGATTGCACAGCTCCAGACTAGAGCAATGCCAGCCCCTTTACGGTGAGGAATTGCCTGAAGTCACTGAGCAGTGCTCCAGGATGTGGGAATGGCTGACACATCTACCATCCACAGGATGTACATCAAGTGACAAGCCCACAAACTGAAACCAAATATAGGGACCCACTGAAAAAAAAGAAATTTCACATTTTTCAGAGCTGCCTGTTGAAGACACAAGTCCTACTTCCTGCTTCATCTATGGCTCCCTCCTGAGGAGGGGAGGGAGGTCAAGGGGTTCAAATAACATCACTGCAGACCCAGGAAGACAAGATCTCAATGAGGATTTGTGTAGTGGTAGGACTGCCCTAAAGAAACTCTGGGTAACCCTGAAACATCTTTCAGCACATTCTACCTTTAAATTCAAGCCAATAATGATCAGCCCTTTGAAAACAGGAGGAATATATTATGTAAACAAAGAAACCACCCTGGAGAGTTCATAATACCACTTTCAGTTTGGAAGTTCAATAGAAGAATAATGAGGATTTTCATTTTCAAAATAGATACAGCAAAGGTCCCCCTCGGGAGGGCAATGGTTGGGGTAGGGTGATGACTTCTCCTTTGCATACAATAGCAGTCTGTACATTTTTATCTTTTTAACACTGTACACATTAAAACATACTTAAAAAGTAAAGTGATCAACCTTCACTTAAAGCATAGCTATTCATCTAATCTCTTTGAAAAATACCTGTGATCTCTAAGAGCAGCACATGCATTAGGGATGACATTTTAAAAGAATTGCTTGGTAGAGCACAGATCACCCTGAACTGTGAACAGTAACACCCAATTTACAACCCTAGAGTTAGCAGTGTGGATTGCTTTAAAGTCATAGACAACCTTAATGACTTAACTTTATAATCTTTGGGGTAATTGTTGTACATATAGAATTATAATCAATAAATATTTGTTAATGAAAATAAGCAGAAGTGTTTTAAGCTAATTACAGTTCATTTAATCCCTACTTAATGAAAATAAAATATTCCAATATGATTTCTACCCTGCACCCACTTACAAAGCTGTTTTAATTAGTTTGTTTTATGTGTAATATTTATGCTGGCTTTCAGATAATAGCTTAATTAAAAACACATTTAAACTATATGCATAGAGATTAGCATTTAAATCTTCAAATGAAATAATCTTTAAATGTTTATATTTGTTATTTATTTTTACCCATGTCTTTGGAAAGATTTGTTAACACTAAATGTGCTCACATTTTTCACATTTGTAGACACTTTTTCACTAATTCCGATAAGAATATTAATTGAATGTTTTATTAAATGACATTTAAAAAGTTTCCTAATAGCTTCTTCCATTTACCTCTGACAATACATTTTATCTGAGCTTATTGTTGCTGGTCTGGAAGCTCAAAAGAAAGCTTAAATCGCTTTCTGTGAACTTTGGCTTGAAAAGAAGTGATGGTATCACAAGTCAGTAAAAGTTTAGTCTTTTTCTTTCCTCTATCATTACAGGCTCGTCTCTAACTGATGAGTTTTACTATGTATTAAAACACTGTGAAATAGTGAAGCTACATATTTTTCAAATGCAATAAGGATTTCCCTGGAACTATATATGTTTTTAAAAATAATTCTCTAATTATGAAAACTAGGGATATTTAGGAACAAATTTTTCTCTCCTTTTTCTCCTCTTCTCTTCCTTTTTTTTTTTTTTCCTGTATGGTGATTGAACCCGTGGCCTCGCAGGACTAAGCAAGTGCTCGGGCCCAGACCCAAAACGCAGCCCCATCCGTGGCTGTGAGCGTCCACCACAATCTCTAGGCCGAGTTAACACCTATTATCGTTCCCGTGATTCATATCGACAACATTCTGAACATACTGAGAATTCCGCGTGAATAAAGACCTGAGGTGAACCAGGACTCTTTAACACTGAGACTGATTCCTGTACTTACCCGCCAGAATTCTTGACACAGATTGAACAGCTATAATGCTATTTCTAACTGGAATCTATTTGAGAGAGGACAGGAAAGCAAATCTCACACTGCGGGACAGATTTCTCTGGACAGTGAGGTTGTGGCGATAGGTACAGCCTAGCCCCTTGCATAAATTGTGAGCCCAACATCCTTAACATTCCAGAGACTTTTCACTGCTCCCTAATCCCTCAAAGCCAGAAACATAGTCCCCGGGGAAAAAACGTGTCTCTTTTCGGTTTGGAGGCAGAATGCATCGGGGGTGGACACCTGCTCGTTTGTCGTTCTTTATATAGGCCAGACTGTAAGCAGAGGGATGCTCATTTGCCTCAAGGTATTTTTGATCCCCAAGTGCCACCTGCTCTGGAAAATGCAGCCAAATGCTATTTAAGAAGCGGTAGAGAGGACAGCAGCGTGATCGTGTGTGAGCACAGGGCCATCTGAACATGACGCCCCTCACTTGAGAAAGTCACCCGCTTCACGGTGCAGAGGGCGTGGAGGGAATGGCAGGACGCGCTGGGCGCGTCTTGTGAAGAACCCATGTCCCTGCTCCTGCATTCCCAATAGAGCCACAGATCCCGAGGGCCGCACTCCTTCCTGGGTGCTCAAGACTGTGTCTTCATGACACTCCACTCAGTGGCTGGTATGCAATAGTGCATAAGCCTCACTGCAGAGGATGGGACATGTATGCTATTTTATTTTATTATTTAATATATTTCCTGCAGTGCTGGAGATCAAATCCTAAACTTCTTCTATGCTAAGTACCTGCTCAACACTGAGCTCCATCCTAGGCTATTGTTTTTAGCTCCATCCCAGGTTTTTGTTTCATTTATTTTATTTTATTTTTAAAATTTATTTATTTATTTATTTAGAGACAAGGTCTCACTTTTGTAGTTCAGGCTGGCCCTGTGCTCAGCCTTGAACTCACAGAAATCCTCTCTCCTCTTCTTCCGGAGTGCTGGGATTACTATGGTATGTGGTTCTGATTGCTGGTGGTGTGAGTCTCCATGCCTGACATTATTGTATGTAGTTACCCAGGAAATCCCAGGCCCTTGCACTTGCAAGGCAGCCATCAGAACCGCTGAGCTAAATCCCCGGCCCCTGTTTCATTTATTTTTATATTTTTAATTGCATTTACTTATGTTTGGGGATACTGGACCTCAAAGTCAGAGACTTGAACATTTAACCGTGAGCCTCACCAATGACCTTTACTGGCAGTCTCATTTTAATTTTAATTTACAAGAAGCAACTATGTATGTTTCTGTAGCCTTTCAATTTATTTACATATTGTAGAAAATCAAATGAGCTATTTGGCATAATTATGACCACAGATATTTATCATTTTTTGTGATGAGAACATTTAAGCACTTCGCTTTTAGCTATTGGAGCTATATAATCCTTAACTATATTTAACATGTTATGCACTGTAATAGGCAGCATTTATATCTTGGTAACCATTATTTTATCCTCTATTTCTAGGAGTTCACTAATTTTGTATTCCATCTATAAGGGAGATTATAAAATGATTCTGTCTGTGCCTGGCTGATAATATGTGGCTTGTTGTAATCTAGAGTCATCCTTGAATCAAGATGACAGGTATTTTTGTTTTCCAAAGTTTTCTAAAATAAGGGCACTATATTTTTACTCTGTTCATCTGTTGATGTACCTTTAAATTGTTTCCAGATCTTGACTATCATGAATAGTACTGCTATAAACATGGAGGAAAAGTATCTTTTCAATATAACAATCTCAATTCATTTAAACATCAAATACTAGGATCACTATATTTCCTGTTGGTCACAATATGAAGCTCAGGTCCTGGAAATCACACTTGTGGCCAGTGACAAGTTCAGATGAAAGTTTTCCTCAGACTTTCTATCTCTTATTTACAACTTTGCACTGTTCATCTTTGTAGAGTTGGAAGGAAGAGAAGGAGGAAGAGAGAGGGAAGGAAATAAAAAAGGAAGGGAAGTGGGGGGGAGGACATGTTCCTTAGAGCTCATTAAGCTTCTAATCTAGATACATACTAAAACTACAATAAGTATATCTTAATGTGGGGTAAATCTATCAATAAGAAGACAGGATATGAAGCTACAACTTACTTCTCCCTAATGGTTTTATTTAAATATCTTACACAAAAAGTCTCAAGATTGTCCATCAGGCCAAAGTACAAAAGTACAGAAAGCAAAACTGACTATGGCTTGTTTCCCTAAAGCAACTAGGTTTATACTAAGATATATTCAGTTACTTCTTTAGAAAGGATATATAGTGATCAAAGATATCACTTAAAGAATGTGAATTTTGGGCTGGGGATTTAGCTCAGTGGTTCCAGTGCCTGTCTTGTAAACTCAAGGACCTGGGTTCAATCCCCAGTAATCACATAACAATACTGGGTGTGGAGACTCACCCCAGCAGCAATCAGTACCACATACCACAATGTGGGGCGTGGTGGCTCATGCCTGTAATCCCAAAACGTGGGAGGCAGAGGCAGGAGGATTGCTGTGATGTGAGTTGGAGGCTGAGCTCAGGGCCAGCCTGAACCACAAAGTGAGACCCTGTCTCAAAAAACCTAAAATAAATGGGGGGCTGGGTAGAGTGGGTAGGGCTATGTGAAAAAATGAGAGAATTAAGTTGTGTCTTATACTGGTACAAATCCCCATTATGGAGTGCAATCATGATGCATATATATAATGTACCAATAAAGATTAAAAATTTTTTTAAAAACTAAAAAAAAAAAAAAAAAGAATGTGAATTTCTATGAAGCCCTTGTGCTCAAAAATGTACTAACTGTATTTGGCTAGAGATACTTCAGAATATGTTATCCTCATCTGTTTCTGGAAAAGTTTAGACTATAGTTCTCTACAAGCTGTTTTCACCTGTACTACATTTTGTGTAGGTAAACAAATGGGAAATCCAAAAGCAAATGAAACTCCATTTACTGTTAACAATCTCCCAGGACCCTGTTTTAAAGAAATGGGTTTTCCAAGATCATATACAAAGACGAAATTTCATACTTTGTTAAATTTTGTGAATTGTATCCCCAATCCACTTATTTTACTTTGTCAAAAATAAACAAATATGTGAATTTGGGGCATATGGCCCCAAATGAATAGATTTCATTTTATTTTTGCATTTCTTATGAATCATATACTATATAGTATCTATATATAGTATTAATGAACACTTTTATGTATCGACAATATTATCATGATATAAAAAGTACTGAAACTGTGTGAGATAGAGTAGTCCATTGCCATAGCAACACATTTTTCAAGAATTATCTTTTAAAATATTATTCAAACATCAAATGACTTTTTTTTTTTTTTTTTTTTTTTTGAGACAAGGTCTCTCTTTGTAGTTCAGGCTGGCCCTTCGATCAGCCTTGAACTCACAGCAATCCTCGTGTTCCTGACTCCTGAGTTCTGGGATTGCAGATCTGAGCCATCATGCCCAGCACTGTGATATGTGGTACTGTTTGCTGGTGGGCGTGAGTCTCCATGCCCAGCATTGTTGTATGTGGTTACTAGAGATCAATTTCCGGCCCTTGCATTTGCAAGGCAGGCGCTGGAACCACTGAGCAAATCCTAAGCCCAAGAATTTTATTGTAAAAGCTAATTTTTGCCAGTATAAAGAAACATTATTGAATAAAATGATTTCTATAAAATTTAAATTTAAGAAACAGTGAGATTAACTAGTACAATTTAGGTGAGTATATATAAACCCCAAAGTAAAATCGTCCTAGAAGTATAAGAATTCTTCTAAAAATAAAATTTCACTGGCTGAGAAATGTATTTTGCTCAATACCACCTAGTAGAGGGTGCTTTAAAAATCTTTTAGCATCATGGGGCCGGTGATATAGTTCAGTGGTTCTGGTGCCTGTCTTGCAAGAGCAAGGACCTGGGTTCGATCCCCGGTAACCACATACAATACAGGGCATGGAGACTCACCCCAGCAGCAACCAGTACCACATACCACAGTGCCGGGCGTGGTGGCTCACGCCTGTAATCCCAGCACTCGGGAGGCAGAGGCAGGAGGATTGCTGTGATGTGGGTTTGAGGCTGAGCTCAGGGCCAGCCTGAAGCACAAAGTGAGACCGTTTCAAAAAAAAAAAAAAAAATCTTTTAGCATCATAAAAATGATAAATTCTGACTGCAGATGATAAATAATATAGACATGAAGACAAATATTTGGGCCAAGGATGAGAGATTCAACACTATTTTAAATTTCTAAAAAATTACAAGAAAAGCAAAATTTAGAAATAAAAAAGCTCCTAAAAGGTTCTAGGTGATGATGAAAAGCCCTAGAGGGGCACTGTGCAGACAAAGAAACTGTATTTTGTATTCTCATCCTAAAAGTCAGTTTTGAATATGAGCAAATTTTCCTACAATGATGAGGTAACACTTATTTTATTTTAAAGAAGGAAATCAAGTTTCTTCAGCATGCTGTGTGGATTTAAGTTTCTGAGCATTTGAACCTCTGTAAAAGCAGAATGGAGAGGGGTGTCATTAGGTACTATCTGGTAAGTTGGATGACCAAAGTGAGGCATCAGCCCTGGACAGGGGTGCTCCTGCTTCATGCCATAGGAGTTCTTTTACAATGATATATAAATCATCTCAAAATCAGCAGTTTATCTTCACATACTTACATCAGCTGAGGAGAAATGTTGTAGAAATTTGAAGAGAAAGGAGATGGAAGTTCACTTCTCCCTCCAGCCCCAGCTCTTTTGGCTTTTCATCCTGATATTTGCTGAAGACAGGCACCGGGGGAAAGCCATTGCCCAGTGCCTCACCTTCCTGCGGTTCCACGACATTTCACACCATCAGTGAATGGACATGTACCCAGAGAGTGTGCCATCTGCTCACCTACAGGCTCAACATAAATTTGCAATCTAGGTCACCTTGACGTTTCTACCTATCTCCAAAGAATGTAGACAATACCTTGTATGAACAGTTAAGACTGAGGTAGAAACAAATACCAAAACTAAGGAATAAAACTTCAAAATACAACAATGATTAATCTTTTAGAAATACAACAAAGATAAGGGGAAAAAGAATGTGATAGTGTAAAAGAAAAGAAAACAAAGCTTATGTATATGGAGGGTGGGACGTTCCAGAGTGGGTGGGGAAAGGGGAAAAATGAGAATTAAGTCACATCATATTCTGGTACAAACTTCAATGTTGAACGCGATGATGATGAGTATTCATAATGTACCACTAAAGGCTTGAATTAAAAAAAAAAGTAAGATGGCAAAGAAAGATGATAGGAACACATAGCATCAAAGGAGATGCCATGGATGGGAAGGACACTGCCTAGATGCAGCATCATATTATGATGCAAAGGACAAAGGCCAGAATCCGTCCAAGTTCTGCTCTCTCAGTGATTAAGGTGTTGGGCTAGCATTTCGTCCTTCCTGAAAAATGCACAAGGTGGGTTTCCTGATTCCAGCCTTCCCCCATGAAAGAAGCCTACTGCATCCAAACCATCTGGGCCACTAGTGTTTTCAGAGGTAAAGGAACTTACAAGAACAAGAAACTAGGCAATGAGTCACCAACTGCTTTGCTCGTGACTGAAGGGTCTTTTGTTCACTGTTCACTTTTCATCAAAGGGTCACAGGCTGTAGTGATCGCTGTAAATAGGATGAGAACTCTGGTTCTCAGCACAAACATCATTTTATAGAATGAAGCCTCAGGGAGGGTTTAATCAGCTGAGAAGAAAGCTGTTTCATGTCCATCATGAAAGGTCTAGAAATGTCCGGGGGGATCGGCTCTCAACGGCTGACACCATGTTGGTATCCACCGCCGGTCTGATTATTATACAGGAGTAAAAAGGGTTACACATATAAAAGAGAAGCTTGTTATGTACTGTGATGATAGATAAATATTTTTCAAATTATAGTTTTGTCTAAGGAACTCCTAAAAAGAAAAAAGGCTAAAAAGAAACTAAGAGTCTACTTTTTTTTTTTTTTAGGTATTTCTCAATTAAGCCTGACACTTTGACAATATAAGCTTTAATTTATAAAACCATAAAACAGTCATGATGAAATAGCTTCAGTACACTTTGATTTACTTGTTAAAACATGCTTTCGGTGACACATGGTTCATTACAATAATTGATTAAATTTTTCTGATCCAAAAAAGGAAGTAAATATCTGTATATGCAACTCTACATATAAAATTTTGTAAATCTTTTCCAAACCCAAAAATAGAAGGTCCACCTAAACACTATTTCAAACTGGCCAGACAACAAAAATAGAACAAAGAAGCATAAAGTCATTATTGCCTCTGACAAAAATATCCAACTCAAGCAACTTCCAGAGGGGAGTGTTATTTGGCTTAGATTTCAGTCTTGGTCAGACTGATGCAGAATCACGTAAGCAGAGGGGCATAGTGGAGAAAGGGTGCTCAGAGCATGATGACAAAGAAGCTAAGAGAAGTAGGAGAGGGAGATGAGAGAACACCTTTCAGATCATGTCCCACAGCCCGTCTCCGACTGGGTGGCACCTGCAAACAACACGTTCACCGTGAAGTCTACATTCAGGGGTTTACTGCTGAACACCTGCGCCTTTGAGGGATACTGTAGATTGGAACCATAATATGAAATGGTATATGCCAGGAAGATACCATACAAAGATGTTAGCTGGTGAAGGGATACAGATTTCATCAGCCTGACACATATAACTACCTGCCTTAGGAGAACAGTGATATTGCATACTCATAGGAGAATTTTAAAGAACTACTAAATTTAATCTAAAAACTTTTTGAGTAAAAATCCTACTTTATTTGAAGTTCATCCTAAGCAAAGATGGAATAGTTCTCATGGACTATGGGATACAGGTTATGAAAAACTGAAGAAACATGAAAGTATAAAAAGCTAAAATTCTATCATACAATATGATCTCACAGACATAGGATAATACATTACATTAAAGATTGTTCTGTGCTGTTAAAATCTCTTTTAAAATAACATACATTCACAAAGAACAGGTGTGGAACATTTGAGCAACAAGGAAAAGTATTAAACTGTAGCAATAAATCACAAAACTTTTACATCTAAAAAATGAGTTTCTATCCCTGAGGAAGTGTGAAGTCTCATAAACGGAGGTGCTATAAAGTAGACAGATCTAACAGTAACAGTTTGGAATTGAAACATAATATTAGATAATATTTACAAGTTATGTAAAACAAAATCCAGTGGAGTTGTGAATACACATGGCATATAAAACTGATGATTCATGCTGGATATAAGCAAGGTGTGGGTATTCTTTAAATGTGAAGTAAAATGCTTTAAAGCTTATAACACTATCTTCTATTAATTATGCCTATTTGATTACTATAATAGATCATCTTGGGGTCGGGGATTTAGCTCAGTAGTTCCGGCGCCTGTCTTGCAAGCACAAGGACCTGGGTTTGATCCTCGGTTAACCACATACAATACTGGCTGTGAAGACTCACGCACAGCAACAATCAGCACCACATACCACAGGGCCGGGCATGGTGGCTCACGCCTGTAATCCCAGCACTCGGGAGGCAGAGGCAGGAGGATTGTGATGTGAGTTTGAGGCTGAGCTCAGGGCCAGCCTGAACTACAAAGCAGGACCCTGTCTCAAAAAAAAAAAAAAAAAGTTCATCTTTTTGTTACCTTGACTAAACTAAAGGGTGCCCAAGTACTACTTCCACGTTATTTCTGTGTGTGCCTCCTGATTTTAGCAAAGCACTAGCACACTAGTGCAGTGATCATCTCACTCGGGGCAGGTCAGCATCAGCCTACTTGCCACGACTCTGAATGCTCAAAAGCCAGAGGAAAAGACAGTGTTAGATCCACCTGCCTTGGTGAGAGCTCATTCACTAGTCTGTCACTGAGCTGGGACTGACCCGGGAGGGCTGCTGGATCCTCAACCTCTGGGATGGGCTAAACTTTCACTATTGGTTCTTCTCTTTCTCAGGCCTCCAGAGGGAGACTAAAATTAAAGCTCTCATGTTTTTGGATCTCCAGTTTGCAGACAGCAAATCGTGAGGCTTCCTGTGCTCTCTCACTGCGTGAGCCATTTCCTCAGCATGAATGTCTCTCCATCTCTCTGTCTCTGTCTCTGTCTTGTCTCTCTCTCTCTCACTCTGATATACATACTATTTTATGTACACAAAAATTATACATATTACTTATTTCCTCTCTTCTTAGAAAATGCTGACTAAAAATATATAGTCTCCAATATTTGTAAAGAACTTTTACTGAATTTCTTAAATAAGCCCTTCTTATTGCACACTAATACTCTGTGATCAATGTATTATTTAGTTAGCTGACCAAAATGCATGTGAATTTTTATATTCAATCATGCTACTGATCTTATGCACGATTAATCCTTAAATTATAATCATCTGTATGTATTAGTAAGCACACAGAAATAATCGGGTAATCAATTCTTGTATACTACGATTTGTGGAAGACCCTAAATGGAGAGTAAGAGAAAATACAGAGCAAAAAACTTATAAGGAGAACAAGGATAAAAAGTGATCTTCAAGTTCATGGAGGAAAGGTCTCTCCTAAGAGATCAAAGCAGGGTAGGCAAACAGGAAGACAATTTATTTGAGTGTTTGATATGTGGTCTAATTGCACTCTTGATGAGAATGAATAAAACGGAATGTAAATAGAGAGTATTGACTCTTCTCTTACTTAGTGGTATTTTTGTGTCACCGGAAGTTACTCTGAAGGAGCAGCCTGGAGTAAGCCTTCACATGTCCTTTTGCTCTCCCATTCTATAGTAATTTATCAGAAACTAGTTGTGCTTCCTTCAGAATATGTAGAGAACATAATCTCTGTGTTCCACACCTGCATTGCCAGCTCCCTGAGTGGAATCGCTACTTCCCTGTGCCTGCCATTCAGCAGCCTTGACTGATGGCTTCATATACAGGTCCACTTCTCGGGCTAGCTTACAGGACATCAGTGATTCAGACATGGTCACACTCTGCTGCAATATTTTCCCTTGATTGAGTTTATGGTCCATTTTACATGCACATTCTGATCACATTCATCATTCAGAATTTGTACCTATATGTGAGATATCTTGATTCTCATTTTTCCCATTCCTCTGCCCTCCCTTCAACCCTTTTCCTCTGTATACATAAATTTCATATTTTTAAATTCAAATCTGTATTGCTACATTATGAATACACATCATCATTGCATTCAGCATTGAGAGTTTGTACCAGAACATGACCCACCCACCTCACATTCCCCCACCCTCTGTATACATGAGCTTTGTATCCTTTTTTCATTACTATCACATTCTTTTTCCCCTCATTATTTACCTCTTCACTCTCTTTCCTTTTAAATAGTATCTATTTCACAATATCTACTACATATACTAGAACTCATTTACATCTTCCTTTTCTCATACTAGAGAAAAGGTAGGATATTTATACATCTGTGACCTATTTCACTGATGAGGATGTCCTGAAGGTACATCCATTTGAGTATGAATGACTCAATCTTATCATTTTTATGGCAGAATAATACTCCATTCTATTAAAAAAACAAAACAAAAAACAAACAAACAAACAAAAATCTGCTTTATCTAATCTCCAGTCGATGGACATTTTGGTTGTTTCCAAGACATAGCAATCACAAATTGAGCTGCTATAAACATGCGTGTACATATTAGAACTATGTCTTTCACCATGTACCAAGCTAAAATCAAAGGGGATTAAAGACCTTAATATTAAAACAGACATACTAAACTTGCTGCAAAACAGGTTAGGTAAAACTCTTGAAGACACTGGCTTAGGGAAAGACTTCTTGAACAAAATCTCTATTGCACAAGCATTGGCAGAAGAAATCAGCAAATGGGACCTCATTCTTTTAAAAAGCTTCTGCACAGCAAAATAAACCACCAACAGAGTGAAAGGCAACCAACGACATGGAAAAGAATCTTTATCAGCTGTCTCTCAGAAAAAGGGCTACTATGTAGAATATATAAGGAGCTTAAAAAAAAAATCAGCCCACCTAAATTTAAAGACCCAGTTCAAAACTGGGCATCTCAAATGAACAGATACTTTTCAGAGTAAGAAGTAATAGCAATTAAGAAGTATATGAAGAAATGCCCAACAGCACTGGTCATTCGAGAGATGCTGATGAAAACAACACTGACATTTCATCTCACCCTACAAGGAATGACTGCTATTTCAGAATTAGCCAGAAAAAAATGTTGGTGAGGCTGTGGAGAAAAAGGCTACTGTAGGTGGAAGTGTAGACTCATACAACCTCTGTGGAAATCACTGTGGAGATTCCTCAAAAAGCTAGAATTGGAGGTCCCATTGGATCTGGCCATTGCTTGGCTAGGTATATATGCAAAAGAATGAAAAGAATCATATCAAAATGACATATGTAAACTTTGTACTTTTAACCCTCCTCAACACACTTTGATTCAGGTGCACCTCCTGACCCTGCTGGATCATTGTGATGTCTGTCCACATGCTCACAGAGGGATACACACTTCTTTACTTACCAGTCTCCCAGCTAGAGGCACGTCTATCCACAGGCCTGAGCCCAGCCCTGGCCTTCAGCACTCTCATTCACACTGGTACAGTTGATTATGCTGCTGCTCAAAACATGAAAATATCAAATCTGGTGCTAAACATGTGGACACCAAACTCCCTCAACCAAAGTCTCTCAACCCTCAGATGAACAGCAGGACGCAAACTCTTGCAGGCAGAATTGGATGCAGGTTTCTTCCATCAGGATCTGTCACAAGGGCGCCAAAGACCCTGTGTACTCTGGACTGACCACTCTATAATTTGGTGCCTCTTTCTTTTGGAAACAATTGCCTCATACTGCAATGGTTTGGGGAAGCCCCTCATAGTATTCTGCTGCTACTTTCTTCAGGACACCGGTGGTGGGTTTCATCAGACCAAACATCAGACCCTAACCCCTCCATCCTTGTTGTTTTTGGGGTTTAAACTATCATCAACATCATCAACATCATCATCATAATCATCATCATAATCACCATGATTTTGCTTATTTTATTTTGACTTCCCCTATGAACCTTGAATATCCCTAAATTCCTGTTCCTTATTCCCAAAATAATGTAAACTATATGAAGACAGATGACTATATGCTACAGGTCTAGTACTACAGGCAGTTTGTAGAAAATAATCCACATACGTATTTGTGGGATACAAAGTTGACAGAAAAAAAATAGATGGATGGATAGATAGATGGATGAAGGGATGGATGCACAGAAGAACAAGTGATAAATTGATGAAGAATGTCAGAAAGAGGGAGAAAAATGGATGAGGGAAGTTTACTAGAAGAAATCACCTCCATACATAGAGCTGATGTTACTAGAACAAATTTTGTTTCTCAAATTGTTAGCTCTTATTTATATTTATTTAACTGGCAGATACTTTTATAAGTTCTGACTTCTGAGGTTTTAATTAACTTGCTAAAATATTTCAGCTATTCCCATCAACTTTCTTGACAAGATTAACTTTGAAAACTTTAACATCTAGAATTCACCCACTGCATATGCTTGTCTTTTAATATATTTGATAAGCACTTTGATGTTTTAGAAGTAAATCAAAAAGAAAAACCTGGCCTAAAGTTTCTTATTCAGTCACAGGAGAACAAGATATGTGCACATACAAAAATGTAGAGCATGCAATGTAAAATTTAAGATGAGAAGTTGCACATTTAGTGGATTTAGAGCTATTGGTACAAAAGATACTCTCATGAAGATGTTATTCTTAAATGAGAATGGTGAAATACTAGTTTCTCTTCAATATCTTGACAAAGTTATCCTGAGCTTTAAAATTCATGATTAATTACATTTATGGAAAATTAATTTCCTATTTTGCTCTCCTAGAAAGTTATGGTATGATCCAGTTTAGAAGAGAAACAATAATTTTACTTCTTATCACCTCTGTGAGCCTATACTTTCAGTAAGTCCTTCAGAATATCAAAAGTAGAATCCACCTGGAGGCACTGCAGCAGAGCCTTCAAGTCAGATAGAGCTTAACTGTGGTTTAAGAAGAGAACCTGGAGGTGAAGGTATTATGGAAAAGTTTCTGAAATGTTCATTAATATGATGCTATTTTTATACTCTATTAAAATAAGATAACTTCACTCCCAAACATCAGAGGGGCATTTATATTTTGATTGTATAAAAGTCAAGACTAAACTGCAAAATAGATAGGAGAATTTCTAAGTTCTATTAGTAAAGTAAAAACTAATGAAGGGTAGAGCTGACTGAGTTTTTTCCTCTCTTTTAACTGTTGTGACATTTTCTTCAATTAGGTTTCAATAGGCAACATTCTTTAAAATTCAATAATTATTTTGTCATGACAGCACTCATTTAAAAATAAAGACTGCTAATCCTAGTTACTAATCAATCCATATTTATAATTATATGGTTTGACATTTTGGAAGATATGCATGAAAAGCTTATGGTAGATTTATTTAAAAACAGAGCTCCTATAGACACATTAAATCTTAGAATCAAAATATTTCAGTGTATATTGACAAAAGCTTTTCAGTTTTATAAAATAAATGATCATTGTTTTGGATAAAAAGCAAAGCATTATTTCTGCAAACATTAGAAATATAAAAGATTACAAATAGTTTCAATAGTTGCTGTATTTTTTCACACAAAATGTATCATTTGTCATGTTGCGCTTTTAACGTGGAACATAATATCTAAACAGGAAATGGGTGTGCTATATAAGAAAATATCCTTTCCTGGAGGTGAGCAAATGCAAGATGTGATTCAGATGTGTTTGTGCTATGCAGGTACTGTATTTTGGTTTACACTATGCACTGTCTCTCACCTCTGCATTCTCTTCCGTGTCCTGGAGGGTGCATCAGGTGCTTTGAGACTCAATAGTAAGATCTGGTTGACAAAATGTTATAAGGATTGTAATTTCACTTATACTTAATCTCAAATAAGTGTTCAAACTAGTAATCATTTAAAAGACAAAATGATACAACACAACTATTTTCCAGGTGATAACTGGAAATATGTTCATAGACATTTAAAAGCACATAAGTTGCAGAATAAAATATGTCTTATCTTTGAAATTTTGTGGGTAACAGAAAAAATGGAAATGGGTATATAGCGTGCATTAGTCACAATAAAATAAGTTTATCTCTTGATTGAAGCAAATTTCATTTTAATATGGTAATAAATATTTACTTTTTGAAACTATTTATAATCTTTTATATTTCTAATGTTTGCAGAAATAATGCTTTACTTTTTATCCAAAACAATGATCATTTATTTTATAAAACTGAAAAGTTTTTATAGGAAATTTATTCACATGTAGTCTAGCAGAACAAGTTGACATTACAATTTCATGTATACCAAGTGTTTATCACCACCAAAATCTGTGAATTTTCTCTAAATGCTCTTTAATTTACAACTTATTTTCAGCACTCCTGAAAACCATCACTTTGTAATTGAAGTAAAAAATGATTATTTGGGTGGGAAAATACTTGTATAGAGTAAGTAGCATCAGTCACAATATATGAAAATTTTGATGTTTTATGGAAATAAATTTTGTTACTGGGAAAACATATATTACAGGTTTTTTCTTATATTTAAAATAATTTTTTCACTTATTCAAGGCAATAAATGACAATTTCTACTTCAAGAAAAATAGAATAAGAGGACCTTATGTATTATGAAATTTATGTAATAACCAAAAAATCACTTCAAACATGAGGAAACACTGTCTTCAAACTGTGAGATTCAGGCAGTGCAGGGCAGTGATACCTGTGAGCCTGTGAGTGTGGCCCTGGGACTGATCCTCTCCCTGCCTAGCAGAGCTGCGGGCCACGCCCCAGGGGCCAACCTGGGGAGAGCTTGGCCCCTCCCTGAGAAGAAGAGACAGACAGGCTTGTGAGTCCCAGGATTCTGACTCTGCCAGGCAATACTAGATGGGGCCGAACTTCCCCAAAACCCAAGATATTTGGAGGCAGTTTCTAAAATTTTCAGGAAAGTATTAACCCTTGTGAGCATTCGAAGAAACTATCCAAAGCAGATGAAAGAACTGTCTGGAAATGGAAGTACACTATCTTCAGGTTCTTCTAGTTTGAAGTGAGATATAATATCACTGTATGTTAGATTACAAAAGATTAAATGGCATATTTTAAAAGTTAGAGCAATCAGTAAAAGAACAAATTAGCAAGTTATAAAAATTAGTTGGTAATAGGGTTTTGAATTAAATAGGAATCTGTAAATTTCAAAGAAGTTAGAGAGGGGCAGGGTAAAGTTCAGTGGTTCTGGCGCCTGTCTTGCAAGCGCAAGCACCCAGATTCAATCCCCGGTAACCACATAACACACTGGGTGTGGAGACTCACGCCCAGCAGCAATCAGTACCACATACCGCAGTGCCGGGTGTGGTGGTGGCTCACACCTGTAATCCCAGCACTCCGGAGGCAGAGGCAGGAGGATTGCTGTGATGTGAGTTTGAGGCTGAGCTCAGGGCCAGGGCCAGCCTGAACTACAAAGTGAGACTCTGTCTGAAAAAAAAAAAAAGAAAGAAAGAATACAAGAGCAATAAGGAAGAAATAAGAAAACACACAGTGAAATGAGGGACCTAAATGCTGTAATGTAACATTAATGATCACATGAAACATATGTGTTCTCAAAGCAAATACTGTCAAACAAGTTTTCAAAACAAGTCCCCATTCAGTGCTGTCAAGAACAACATTTTTGGGCTGGGGATTGAGCTCAAGTGGTTCTGCCAATCTTGCAAGCACACAGCCTGAGTCTGATCCCCAGTGCCGCAAAAATAAATAAATAAATCACTTTAAATTGGGAAACACAAATAAATTTTAAAAAGTCAAAGATATACAGAAGCAGTATGCTAAAGATAGCCGGGGTTACTGTTTTAACAACAAAAACCTTATATCAGAGCAAAGACTACAAAAAAGTTGATTTTATAATTATTAGAATGGTAAATGAAGAGATCTATTAAAGCAGAATGAAGCTATTTTTAAAGTACCCCGAGTTGAACATAAATGAATAAAATAATTGCTACACCTGTAAAAATAGACAAATTCACAATTATAGTTGTAAATTTGAATGCCTGCATTTCCATTACAATAGAATCAGAAAATATATCAGCAATAATATGAAGTACTCAAAACTATTGAATAATTTGATGTGATCTTACTTTAAGTAATATGCATCCAAATAGCAGCATGATACATTATTTTTAAATTCATGTTATTCAGTTTTCAAGATAGACCAAATACTGGGTCATGAAAAATGTCTCAATATTTCAAAAAACTTCAAGTCATTCAAAATACCTTCTTCATCTCTAATAATTAGGAACAATATAAAAAAGTCACTTTTAAAATATCTACATATTGGAAGTTAGTAGGCACACATGTAATCAACTTGTGATTAAAAAAACAACAAAAATCATAGATATGTCAATGTTGCTAGCTCCTTAAGCAAATTTTGTAGAACTAAAACCTTACTTAAAATAAAAATGAGTTCAGCTTTTTCCTTAAGAAAGTAGAAAAGGAGAAAAATTAACTGAAAGCAAGAAAAATAAGATTAATTTTAGAGCTGAAAATAATGAATTAAAAATGGAAAACAAATTGATTAAATATTTTATGTGAAAAAACAGTGAACTGATAAACTTCTTATCACATTGCTCAACAGAATTAATTATCATTATGAACTAATATTGAAACATAACTACAGATTTTATTAATTTTAAAAGCACAATAAGGGATGTTGAGATTGTAACAAAAAAGTAAGGAAACAAATTTTATATATATGGGGGGGTGGTAGGGTGGGTGGGGCTATGGGAAAAAATGAGAATTAAGTTGTGTCTTATACTGGTACAAATCCCCATTATGGAGTGCAATCATGATGTGTATATTTAATGTACCAATAAAGATAATTAAAAAAAAAAAAGCACAATAAGGGAAAACTATGAATAGATTTTGCCAAAAATTTCAGATTAGATGAGAGGAACAAAGCTTTTAAAGGATGAATTCACAATATATCCTCCCATAACCTGAACATCTTTAGGTCCTTTATAATACAAAGAGTATTATCAATCCATGTAATATTCAACAATAGTACTTTTATACTACTTATGAAAATTTATAGAAGAGGTAAACTAATCTACAAACAGAACATAGCTGGATATTTGGACAGTGAAGGCATTATGGTATGAAGGATATGAGAAGGAGATTAGCAAATGAGGATAAGACGGTCATCTGTGCATTTACCACGAGGATTGTGGGGAAGTTTCTACTCACTCCAGTACTGCCAAACCTTCATGCTTACAGTAGAATTTTGTATGTGCGAATGCCACAGTAAAACTACCCTCCAAAAAAGAAATCTAACAACAAATTACTTCTAGTTGGTTAACAGCTAAAAGTAGAACCAAAGCATTTAATCAAACTGTAACACCTATGCATATTTTTCTCACAGAGATAATGCCTCACTATGTGGTCACTCTTGGGTGGTCCTGGGCCTAAAACTTGGCTCCTCTCACTTCTGCCTCTTGAATACTTGGAGTCCAGGTGTGTATCACCACCCTTGGCTTAAAACCTTTAAGCAAGACAGATACTTAAAATGTAGATGCAATCTTATTTCCAAGATGTAATAAAGTATAACGGCAGAAAAGAAATATTATTTCTATCCCATCTTTATTTCCCAGGTCATCATTTCAATGTAACTGATTATTTAAGGAAGTATTCCAAGAGCTCATTTATGGTGTATTATAGCAGAAAAAGAATATTGATGACAAATCACCCCTACAACATTCATTCACAAACACATGAGTATTTAGGTACTAACATGGTATGAGGTAGTGCTCAAGATGACATATGGGCCATGTCACTTGCCTGGTAACAAGGCTTTCACAGTCAGTGTAGTGAGCATAATTCTAAGGCCTAAAATATGATTCACATCTCACCGTAAGGCAGACCTAGTAGACAAAGGGCCCTTTCATATTAAAAAATACAAAAAATTGAAATTTCATATCTTTGAAAACTACTTTAAGAATACTGTTTTCGGAAATTCCAACCCAAACATTAAAAAGAATCATCTGGGGCCGGGGATATAGCTCAGTGGTTCCGGCACCTGTTTTGCAAGTGCAAGGGCCCGGGTTCAATCCCTGGTAACCACATAACAATAATGGATGTGGAGACTCACCCCAGCAGCAACCAGTACTACATACTACAGTGCCGGGCGTGGTGGCTCACGCCTGTAATCCCAGCACTCGGGAGGTAGAGGCAGGAGGATTGCTGTGAGTTGGAGGCTGAGCTCAGGGCCAGCCTGAACTACAAAAGCGAGACACTATCTCAAAAAAAAAAAAAAAAAAAAAAAAAAAAAAAAAAAAAAAAAAAAAAAAAAAAAAAAAAAAAAAAAAAAAAAAAAAAAAAAAAAAAAAAAAAAAAAGAATCATCTGATGTCTAAAACACAAAATTTAGAATGAAATTTAAAATAGTACAATTAACCTGCACAAGTAGAGGGGGTATTAGACCTGTACATACACATCAGTGGGGGCCAAAGGAATTTTAATTTCCATATGTCTATGGGTGAATTGAAAGTGGCAAGTGGAAGCTCCTCCAACCTATGCAGGCAAGGATTTGGGAATTTGCTTTTACTTTATGTCTCTGCAAGGAAAACAATCTTGTCAGTGTCTCTGAAATACTCTTCAAAAATCCATGGTACATAGTCCTCACAAGGAAAGAAATAAGAAAATGGGAGAAGGCACCAAAACAAACAAACACAAATAAAATAATATCCAACATACACTTACAATTCAAACTTATGTCAAAGAAGGGAATGGATTAGTGTGAGAAAGAAGAGACACAACAAGTAATAGAACAACTTGAAAAGACTGGTATGTGACATGATCACATTGATATAGAAGGCATCAACATGACAGTACAGCAAAATGAGAAACTATCAGAGGAACAAGAGGTAATGAAAGGAGAAAGGTAGAATAAAAAATACACTCATCAACATTATTCAATGGGAAAATTTGAAGGAAGATCAGAATTACTAATGTAGAAAATTAGTGATCTGGAAGTATTCTGACATCATGCAAATTATCCAAATAGATGTCAAGAAGTAGAAAAAAGTACAGAGAAGGAATAATAAATTGGAGGGGAGGAAAATCTTCCTACTTTATGTATGTTATATATTGCACAGTGTGGATAAATGGAATGGTGGAAGGCACTATTGATGTGCTAATCAGTAAAATCTTTCAGAATTAAAAATATTTAGTTTCAAAAATCATGATTAAAATCCATATTCAAAAAAGAAATTCGTATCTAGACAATTAATGGGGTAAAACTGGCAGAGCAAAAAGAGATACAGCAAAGTCAAAGTACTGACATGCAGAACAATTAGACTAACGTGGGTAGAAACTTTAATCGGCAACGTTTAAAAACATCATACTAAAGGTCACCTGCAAGGTACATAATACGTGTATGTGACTACTTAATTCTCAGGCCAACAGAAGAGTAAATGTGAAATAAAACAGGAAGAGTATCTTGGACTATCCTTGCTGAGTATACCACGAAGGCTGGAAAGGGACAGAAGGCAAAAACTTAGGAGAGGAAATGGGATGGAAAGACCAATGCAAAGCAAATAAACTCATACTTTCTGATACATCTTGGCATGCACTCCTGTAAACCTGCCAACAGCAATAGATCCCAGTGGTGGCTAACAACGTAACACACAGTAATAACGGTGCTTCCCCTGAGCCTCTCTGCACTCACATGTTCCGCTGTTCTTATACGCACAGGTGGAGAGGGGCCCCTGGCCAGCACCGTACCTTATGTTGAGAGTCTGCATTGAAAAAAAAAACAAAACAAGAACAACTGCCACAAGACCTGAAATAGCTGCCAATTTCAAACTGATCTGTAGGGAAAAAAGTGAAGATAATAATCACTACATTAAATTGAAGGCACAACAAAATAACACCAAAAATGTCTTTAAAATACTAAGGTCTGGAGATATTCATATAATACTATAGACACAATACCACGTATTGTCTGGCTACTAATATAGCATTGTAGCAGGCAAACTCATGATTTTGGATGTGAATAAGATGTTAAAATAGCAAGGTAGTAAAAATGCAAATGTTCAAAATCTAGCTATGGCACGGTATACTTAGGAGTATACTGTTCTTTGAACAAAGTATTAAACCTATTTCTAAAGAGTAAAAAGAAATTTAGACGGGGAGGAAAGCCCCTTGCTTCTGGATGATCATGAAATGATTCTTGGTGATGAAGTAAAATATTTTTAACTTTACTTATAATATCTCATCCTTTATAATCATCAGGTTATATCATGACAATTTATTTCTTTATCAACAAATGATATGAAAAAATATTCTAAAATGTTAACAGTTGCTAAATGTAGTTGTTGGGTTTTGTTATTTTTATACCTTTCATCATTTTTCATTTATTTTATAATCAAGAAAATATCTTAAAATGTACCAGTAGAATTTAAACATTACAAAAGCTATAAACATGGTTTTGGTAGAAGTTATAAAAGAGGAATATTTTATTTTCTCAGATATTATCTTCATTGTATATTGAGAATAAACTAAGGGACATTATTTCTTCTGCTTTCCATCCCATTTTGTTAGCAACTAGGTTGGGGCTGCTAGAAACAACAAATCTTCTACTTCCCTGGTACCCAGAGTTTGTCTCTGCTGCACTCTAACTAATGCCTGGAAGAATCACACAATTATTATCATTTGGAAAGAGAACTTCTACTTCTGAAAAGAGCTGTCAATTTTATCCACATGGAGAAAGTGATTTAATAAGCAGAATTCCATTTCTAAATCCATAAGCCACTCTTTGAACATCTTAGCTCCTATTTTTCTTGGCTTTCTCTGAGCTCAAACATAACTTAAAATGATTGTACATCAAAACAAAAACAGAAAAAAAATACACTGTTTCTTAGTCTGTTTTGTGTTACTGTAACAGAAAACTTGAGACTGGATAACTTATAATAAATGAGGAAATAGGAAGAATGAAGAAGAGCCAGGTACAAGGTCTTAAACTTAATAAAAGTGGACACTGTATGCCATAAATCTGAACTAAGATTAAGAATATTAGCAATATTAGCAAGGATGAGAAGGACAAAGAATTAAAGGGGTCTGGAGAGGAGGGGAAAATGGGAGGGAAAAGGAAAAAATGAGAATCAAGTCATGTCATATTCTGGTACAAACTGTCAATGTTGAATGCAATGATGATGTGTATTCATAATGTACTAATAAAGATTTGAATTAAAAAAAAACCCAAAGAAGTCATATGTGCACATACCAGCTGCCTTCTAACTATAAAATGCATAGACTGTGTATTCATAATGTACTAATAAAGATTTGAATTAAAAAAAAACCCAAAGAAGTCATATGTGCACATACCAGCTGCCTTGTAACTATAAAACGCATAGACTGAAAATGTGTACTAATAAGATTTTTTTTTAATTATTGAAAGCTCGCACGTCTGGAGATTGAGAAACACAATATCAAGGTGCCAGCATTTGATGAGAGACTTCTTGTTGCAATGTCATGTGGTGAGAAGAATGTGAGAGAGAGAGGGAGCTGTGGGGAGAAGGAAGAGGAGCAGCAGCAGAGGAGGAAAGTGAAAGCCATAGCAGGAGGGGGCAGAACTCATTCTTTTATAATGGAATTGATTCCACCATGAGGATGGAACCTAGGGGTCTAGGAACTACCTCTCAATACTGTGACAGTAACCATTACATTAGAGCTTAAGACTTGGAAAGGACAGACATTGCAAGCACATCGGAGTACTAAGAGGTCTTCTGATTGCCTGGATTGAAATTTTTCCTCATGTGTTGCTCCATCATTCTTTCTTGGGAATCACAAATTGTATCTTTTTTCAGGGATGAGCATTAGAAGTGTTACTTTTGTTTTAACAAACTTCACATATGACTTCACATATGAGCTCAATCCTAAAGCAATGCTAAAAATAGTAATTAAACACAGTAACATTTTGGGGCAGAGATCTATTTGATTCCAATAAAAAAGCACACTTACATATTTAGTAATCATTTTTTAGAGAAAGTATATGACACATGTACCATTAATTTGGAAATTCATTTAATATTTTCAACTGTGTGTAAAGATGAAAGATCTTCATCCTGCCTCTATGAATACAAGCAGTAGACAGACATCATCTAACATGGTCAGTTCTGGAACTTCTTGAATACATGACATACTTGGAAACCTACTAAGAATAGTATATTCAAAAAGTAACGAAACAGCCATCTCTGGCTCTTCCTCTATGTACCATGGCAGATTCAAGCAGCTACAAGTTCAGCATTATGAAAGCATAGGCCATGAATACCAAAGATGCAATTGGGAACACATGGCCCCACCTTCTGAAGATTTAAGAATACTCTGAGAGAAGCAAAATATATGCACATGTCATTTCCAAGGGATTATGAAAGTGCAAATGCTCTATTTTATCCAGATTTTCCAGTCTTGATGTGATGTGAATTTATACCAGGGAATTAGAATAGAAGACATCAAAATCAAATTTTCAATAAGTAGAACCAAGCATGCAACCTTATGGTATGCATTATCCCGGATTATATTTTCAAGTTTGCAGCTAAAATTTACATGCTGTTCAGCAAAGTTAAAACATTTTGCAATAAAATGGAAAAATCATTCCATGTGTTGGTACATTTCATTAAATTGATTTTAGCAAATCAGTGACAATAATATTGGTCAGAAGATGACAACTTAATCTTAACAATGTATTTCTCTAAGATTTGATTGGTACTACTTTTTGTTAAAAGGTGGTAATTATAACCTGTAGAGGAAAATATATAGGCCCCTCATTAACAGTTTCTTTGTAAGTCTGGAAACATCCCCTTGGGCCGAAGGCCACAGAAGTAGAAAGACTTTTCTCTAATTCACTATGCCTTGTACTTTATGACTGCCTTGTACTTTATGACTATCTAGTACGGTAGGGGTTTAGCAAAAGTAAATCTCCATAACTGCTAGTCAAACAATGACAGTTAATAGAAGTTTTACCCAGTGCCATCAAGGTAATAATTAACAATTTATAGCAGAAAAGGAAGCCTGATAATAAAGAAGTCAGTAGCAAATAAAGAAAAGGAACGAGGTAACTGCATGAGCACTATACCAGGCAATCATTATTAATAAGCCGACAGAGTAACTGTGCTTTTAACAAAGTGTCCCTGTATCAGAGCAACACACGGCAGGAACCAAAGGGAGCCTATAGTTCAACATTCATGCCTCTTCTCGGGCCCCAGCTTCATGCCCTCTCACCCAAGGAGGTAATTGGTACTTAGATTTTATAATTTAATGCTTCGTTAGGAAGGTTCTACTCTATCAGTGTATGATTTTTATTTCTTTCTAAGCAAAGAACGATCTTGAAGGATTATCAGAGACACATGAAAATAAAGATATATGGACGTGAAAAATGTGAGACTGAGCTTAAACATAAGTAACTCAGTTTTCACCCACCAAACAGTAAGTGACACAGTAACACAGTGACAGGCAAAAGAGTTGGCTTGCATTTCACCAAAGAGACACATTTTCCTACAATTGCTACTTTGGTTAAGCAAGAAAAGTCAGTGATGAGACAGTCTGATACCTGGAGAGATAGAGACAGAGACAGACAGGACCAACTCCTAGGGTTACACATATGTCCTTGAAAGGCCCTTATAAGAACATTTGGTGGCCAACCTGTAGCACTATGGAAGAAGCATGAATCCAACATGAAACAATGCCTAGGCCAGGTCTTCCTGCCACTGGGATGTGCTTTTTTCTTGTTTTCTTCTGCTACTAGGTCACCAGTTGAATAGACTTGCTTCACCACACACTGCTCTCCATGATGTATTATTTTTCCAGGGTTGCAGAAACAATGAGGCCAACCAACAGAAGCCTGGGACTTCCGAAACTACCAAAAAATTCTTTCCTCTTTATGGGGAGATTATCTGCAGCAATAATGGAAAGCTGCCTGAAAAAATGGGTAGCTGGTTAGGTAGGCAGATGTGATTGATGTATTGATTGACTAACAGAAAAACAGAATATATAACTCTTTATAATTTAAACATATAATTGCATTTCAGCATGCAGGCAGCATTCTCTCTAAGACCGCTACTGATAATCAAAATTGCAAGTTCTCAAAGAGTCATAAATCAGTGGTGCAGTATTTGAATATAACCTATGCACAACATGTTAAAATTTAAGTAATTTCTTGATTATTTCTAACCCTAAGTGTAGTGTAAATGGTATAGAAGCTGCTTCTCTACTGTATTGCTTAAGGAATAGTGATATAATCTTCCCTTGTTCCGCATAAAAACAATTTTTAAAAATATATTTTTGATCAAATTTGATTGAATGTGGAACACTTAGGTACAAAATGGGCCAACTGTATTTTCATATATTCCAATACACTTAAACAATCAAAGCGATTTGAGATGGCTATCGTGTAAGCTATTTTACATGCAAAATTTCATTGAATCCTAAATGTGTCATGACACAAGTACCAGCACATAACACCGTCTTTGGTGCTGGTCAATTCCAGTGATCATTAAGATATTCGGTTCCTAGAAAGGACAGGAACCATGGTCATTAGTGTCTTTATGACTGATTATTCTAATTGAATTGTGATGCAAATTTTGCCCCACTATGAGAGTCTAGTGACTCTTAACATCTGTCCATGTGCCCATGACTACTGAGTCTGGGTCACCTTATGTGTGCTGGGAAAGCCTGTTCTCTTCAGTTCATTCCACAGAGACCAGCTTATGGGTGGCCCTTGGTAAGTGGAATGGCAAAAGCTACAATCTGAAGATTAATGCTGAGACACCCAATAACCTAGGGTTATTTGCAAATGATTATCTGTTAAAAAATGGCAGAAGGACCCCAGAGTCTAAGTGGTGATGCGAATCATCACTTTGAGGTTCATGATCACATGGTAACACAGTGCCTTCCAGAGGTCACATTTGTACCTGCTACGATCAGTTTCTGAGGCACATTCCCAAGTCTGCACTCCAGCTCCAGTGCTAGTGTTGTATAATGTGTGTCAGTTTATGAATGTGTATGTGCCACCATCTCTCTCATAGAAATCTGAAAAATGCTGACTTTGCAGTGAGGGATTACAATAGTGCCTACATTACATGATTGCACTAAGGATTATATTAAGATTATGAAGGATTTACATTTGATGCAATACACAGGCATTCATGTTGCATATAAAGTAATGCATTGAAAGGGCCCACTTGTGGAGGTATTAAACTCTAAGTGGCCAATTGATAAACATTATACAGTTTACATGAGTTAATAGGAAATATGAAGCTAAACAAGAATCAATCCTCTAAACCTTGCTACATTCTTTAACCTTTTGCAATTTGTAGTGTGAGGTAGGTTTTCAGGCTTAGGAACTTCCATAATATATAACTTCAGTAATACATAAACAGAAGGTACCATCTTATGTGATAATCTTGGAATAAAAGTAAGAATGCAAAATAAATTATCACTATCTCTATAGTATTTATTTTTAGTTTATCAAATCACTAATAAGTTTATGTCCCTCTCTCAAAAATATCCATATATAAAGTTAACTATAGCGTTATGTCTGTAGATTTTGTAATTATTATTTCAGTAAATGTTCACTGAATGTTTATCATGTGTCTGGAACACAGAAAGCACTATGTGGGCTGGGGATTTAGCTCAGTGGTTCTGGCGCCTGCCTTGCAAGCACAAGGGCCTGAGTTTGATCGCCAGCAACTACATACAACAAAACCAGCCATGGAGACTCATGCCTACCAGCAATCAGTACTACATATCACAGTGCAGGGTGTTGTGACGCATCCCTATAACCCCAGCACTTGGAAGGCACAGGCAGGAGGACTGCTGTGAGTTTGAGGTTGAATTCAGGACCAGCCTGAACTACAAATGAGACCCTGTTTCAAAAAAAGAAAGAAAGCACTATGGAAGCATTTTAAAACTTGCTTTCAGAACTATAGATTGTGACACAATGGGAATAAGTATCATTGTGTATTTACTCAAGATAAAAAATATGATTTTGTGAAGTGTAACATTAGGAGACATAGGAAAATGTTGTTAAGCTGTAGAATTTAATGGGATGTTTCCATCTTTCCCAATGACTCTGGAAATGTGTATTTAGAAAAGGTTCTTTAAGCACATACACAACACACATTCATGAATATGTCTGTATTTTTCTTGAAACTCAATGAAACTTTTAAATAAAAGTTTCTAAATTTCTCTAGCAGCTTTCTTGAAATTAGTTTGCTGAAATTTATAAGCAATAGTGTTGTACTTAAATAACTGAACACAAGATCTTCATTCTGTTTTGAAATATAAATAATTTATATTTTACAAAAATGATTTTATTGGAATCTAAGAGGCCCCCAAATAATTACTAATCTGTCTCCCTCCATCCCTGCCTCTCTCCCTCCTTTTTACCTCCCTCCATTTGCCTGTCGGTCCCTCTCTCTTCTGCTTTGTATTTAATCGATTTAAAAATGAGGCAGGGTGATGTGAAAGTGTATCATGACATTTGTAAAGCCAATACGAGAAGCGCTGCCTCTGCATGGCAGGAGACATGCTTCCTCAATGTGAATTGCAGAACGGGGCAGATTTATTGAAGTTGACTCCCTCCTGTTGGAAGGCCCAAGTCAATGGCTCTCCAGTACTCCTGTGTTCAGCCACAGAGACAGTCAGACAGCCCCAGTGAGAGAGGGAGTGAAAGATGACGACAGGGACAGGGAACAAAATCAGTGTCCTTTCCTCTTGGGGAAAATATCCAGAGCAGAAATAAGAAGATAATGTGACTAAACATTGCAAGGCAATGATTCAGCAAGAATTTCTAATAAAATGAAAGTAATTTCAATCTTTAAAATTTGTAGAATTTTTAAGGATTATATCATTTTATTATTTATATGAGTAGTTTGGGGCAGACTTCATAATTAAATATCTACTTTTTCTAACTCAAGTGAATTGCCTCTAAAATGCACATTTTCCACCCAATTATATCTTTTAAAAGTAAAAAATAACAGATAAAAACAGATAAATTTTGTTATATGTTTATAATTTAATAAATATGGATAGTTATTAGAATCTATTTAAATTATGGTCAATATATCTTTATTCCAAACAACTGTCTTGACTACAAAGGAAATAGCTTTCAGTATACACATGCATTAATTCAGTCCTCTTAAATAGTGTAGGGGCTTTTCAGAATGACCTGGTACTCTCTCAAGGCACACTGTCTTTAGGGTCAACTCTATTAGTTATGAAGAAGTATTAAGCTCTATAGGTGTTTTTAAAAAAGAATACCACTCTGTGAGTGTATGGTATCTTTAAGAATAAGTGTATATGTAATTCTATATATAATGTTCCAAAAACATACAGGGTCTAACTTCTCCTACACTAAATTGCACAAACTCATAGGTCTTTCACGCATTCTACCTTATATTTGGGTCTTTTATTGGTTCATTAATTTGTAAACAGATACTTATTGAAAAGTCAGTCATATTGTAGACTATAGTATACATGCAGGAATATGGTGATTAGTGAAAAAAACATAATCACTTGTGATATTGGGTATTTTCTATATCATTTGCATTTGAGGTCTTTCCTGCTGATATAATGAGGATGTAATCCTCTTAAAACAGATTAGCAATTAACCATGTATATGCATATAAACTGTAATTGTTATAGGTTTCAAATTGGAAATTCAGAACATAGAACTTATATGTGCATAAAACATTCATTTTTTAAAATTAGAAAGTCACACATTCTGTACATAAAAGAAGAGAAACAAAACTGATTTAGAATTTCTCCACAGCTGATATTCTTCAATCATCCACTATCAACCACCAAATTACATAGATCTGAATACTTTTCTCATAGACAGCTTCTTAGCCAGCCACCCTTTGGGAAATCTACATTCTAAAAAACGCAGAAATAGGGTACAATAGAAACCTGTGAAGTGTACACATTTTTATTTTATTAGTAAATTTTTGAGATGAATTGACATTCATCTTGGGGAATGGGCATGCACATAACAGGGCTTCTTTCTTTATTCATTCCTTCTCTTCCTACCCTACCTGCCTCAATTGGCCTTTAAGTTCCCTTTCTGCATTTTCCTTCTTGTTACTATTCTTCTTCTTAGTTCCATATCCACATGTGTAGTGTTTACATTCAATGAGGTTTCTGGCTTCCTGTACACGGCACATCTTTATTTTGCTTACTTCCCCTTTGGCTCCCTGCTCCCCTCACCCTTGCTTTGCTGGACCCCTTCTGTTCACAAGAGATCTCCCCCTTTCTTTTATCCATCCTTTATAATGCTTTGTTTGTATTTTGCCTTGTTCAAGTGAGGCTTATCACTCTGCATTTAAGCTTACATGTCTGATTTATTTCACTCAACATTACATTTTTCAGGTGCTGCCCTTTTCCTACAAATGTCTCCTTAAACTTAAGTGTATATACATCTCTCTGTGGCTTATTTACAAGACACACATCCTTCAAGATGGGGCTGGGGATGTAGCTCAGTGCATCACACTTGCCTGGCAAGTGTAAGGTCCTGAATTCGAACTCTAATACCAGGAAAAAAAAAAAAGAGTTTCAAAATAAGGCTCCCTCTTAGTTTTTCAGTCAAATAGATATTTAACTCAGCCCTTGGGCTCGTACTGTCTTTCCATAACACACACACACACACACACACACACACACACACACACACACACACACACACTGACTAAATACCTGCAGCAGGAATTCTTGAAACATATCAGCCATGCAATTGTGCATTATCTCCATTTTCTTTGATTCTCATGATCCAGCTGGGAGAGTAAGGTATCCCAAAATTTGTACTTATTTATCTGCTTATTCATTTTGGAAACAGAGTTTCATGAAGTCACAGAGTTGCTTTGTCTGTGCTTCAAATTGTGATCCTCCTGGTTCTGCCTCTTCATGAGTAGAGGAACAAGCAGGGCCCAATTTACCTGGGTAAGGAAACTGCTTAAATTGTTTCCACCATGTCAATAACAACAGTACATTTGTAAAGATATTTTAATCTCCTCTTTCAATAGTAATATAATGTGTCAAAAATATACATAGTAAATGCCATTCATAGGCCATCACAAATTTGAGAGGAAATATTTGTAAGTAGAACCTTAATGGTATTGGGGGGGTTGAATTTTTTACTATGTTATGTATACAGTTATTTTCAAATACTCAGGGGCTTCATTCATCTATAATTCTTTTTTATTTTTCTTGAGACAGGTCTCACTTTATAGTTTGGGCTGGCTCTGAATTCAGCCTTGAACTCACAGCAACCCTCCTTTCTCTGCCTTCCACATGCTGGGATTATAAGAGTGAGTCACAATGTCCCATACTGAGGTATGTGGTACTGATTGCTGATGCGTGTGAGTCTCCATGCTCAGCATTGCAGTGTGTGGTTACCAGGGATTGAACCTTGGTCCTCCCACTTGCATGGCAGGCGCTAGAACCACTGAGCTAAATCCCAGGCCCTCGATTCATCTATAATTCTAATGAACCAAGTTGCACTGCAACAAGGAAAGAGTACAGTGTGTGTGTGTCTGACCAATGCATACATATGTTTACTTTTGTTAAATAATTCACATTTAGGGAAAATTATATTAAAATGAGCATTGAATTTTATATGATTTCATTAAAAATGTAATGGTAATTGACAGAAAATAATCAAAATGATTTTATACTAAATATAATAGCACTTTAAAAATGTATATTATAATTTATAAACTTCTAAAGGAAGAAGAGAACATGGACCATAACTCAGTCTGCAAAGTTAGTATTTTTAATCTGCCATGTGCTGATGCCCTCATACAATATTGTAATACCAGCAGATTACTTGAACATCAGATGTGTGTTAAAGATGCTTAACATACATGGTGTGACTCCTTTCTCTCATCAGTGCTTTAAAGCCACTCATAATTTGCCTAGTAGTAATTCATGTTCATGCGCATTAAAGTTCTAAGGCAGAGTGTCTTAGACAGAGGTTTTAAAGACTTTCTCTGCCATTCATTTATTATTCTTTAAAGTTAATTTGCATGATCACCAATCCTGACACCTGTCATGGAGTACTAGCCTTTCAAGCTACAAAGACACCATGAGTCTGTAACTGACATACATTGACTTGGAATTGAGAACCATTTATCATTGCCTTTTCTTTTCTTAAGAATATATAGTAAGTAAGGAAACTTGGCTGAGATTTTCTCTTAAGGGTGTGAAGTTTAAGGAGAAATGATGAGAATTTTTGCTTCTACTACTTTTACAAAGGGTAAATAAAGTCATTATTTTAGGTTTGTTTGTTTTTTTTTTTTTTTTTTTTTTTTTTTTTTTTTTTTTTTTTTTTTTTTTTTTTTTTTTTTTTTTTTT
>PVIR01003081.1:0-93242 GCA_004026965.1 Petromus typicus
TTGGAGATCTGATAGTCATGCAGTCCTCTGCATGCTTCACAGAAAAGTACTTCTTACCATCTTCATTTAAGTGAGCATCCTGGTTTTGATTCCGTTGTTTTGTATTTTTTGGTTTCTGTGTGACATCTGGCCACTCTCAGTGGAGAGTGAAGTAGGAAAATGAGAAGGTACTTTGGCGTTGACCAGAATGGCTCACTGGGGCCCCTGTTTCAGCCTGTCCTCTCCGGGAGCAGGAACCTCTGTGGATGGTGCTCAGAGGCCAGAGTGCAGTGTGGGATTTCTGAGTGGCTGAGGCTGGTCTCTGGAGCTCACAGCCCAAGGCAGAGTGAGCCAGAGAGCTTGATGAGAGTTCTCTCAATTACAAAAGAGGAGAGAGGGGTACAGCCCTGGGTAGGGAGGGGAAAGACGAAGGGAAGGTGTCTGGGAATTGCGCCATCTCCCGCCTGGTGTGAGAGGACAGAGGAGCTGTAAGTCATTAAGCCCCCTCTCAGCCAGCCTCCCCCGCCGCCGCTGGATCTCGCCTTGGCTCTCTGGCCTGGCATGTGCCAGCCTCCATGATGGGGCCTATTACAGATGGGAAATGACTCCAGGGAGATGGGAGCCAGGCTTGGCTGGCTACACTGGCAAATCAGCCCTCATATGTTCCTTGAAGAAAGCGCGTGGTGTGTGCGCACCACCTCTGGGGTGCGCGGTTGGAAGGGAGCCCCTGGTGCTGTAAGGAAGCATCTGGCAGGACGGACAAGTCACAAGGCGAAGAAGATTTCATGGCAACAAAAGCTGTGGGGGAAGCTGTGTCCAGACGACCCTTTCTGCTTGGAGAATTCGCTGCCTTCAGGAAGGAGTTTGAGCTGCCAGGCAGCCGTGGAGATGTCTCATCCAGCGTCTTCCTGCCCAGGACTGTGCCACCCTCCTGACTTGCTGGAGGTCTGGAAAGAGCCTTGAAAGTTGTTAGGTGAGGAGTTAGTCACTAACCATTGCCAGACTGGTGGCAAAATCCCTCTCTGTTGGAGAACAGTTGCTGGTCATCTCTTCCATGACCAGGAGAGTAAACTGGGAAATCTCGGAAGCTGTTTTACCTCTGGGTTCTTGTGTTTGCGCCGGGAGAACAGTATCCTCCTTCCCTGTCTGACCTGCAGTGTGGATGGGAGTAGGGGACTGAGTTCAGCAGGGTTGTTTTAGAAGGCAGAAGTGAGGCTGTTAGTCTCCAGACTTCCATTTTGCGACCACTGAGGAGCTGGTCCTGTGGACAGTGTACAACTATGAAGGTTCCAGAACAGGGGAGTGACGAAGTGAGAGGAACGTTTGAAGTGCGATTTGGGCTGGAGAACTACTTGGAGGAAGGGAAAGGCTCACGTTGTGGGCCAGGGCTGACATTGTATGGGAGGTGACAGGCAGAGCAAAGCCCACTTTCTGACCAGCCTGTCTGGCTGCCCGGGTGGGGCTCTGCAGAGGGAACAGTGGAGGGAGGATCTGAGGAACGCAGCAGACAAAGAATTGATGGCTGCTTGGGCTTACCAAAGCCTCCCTGGCATTTCCTCTGCCGAGAGGGGCCGGCCTGCCCAGCCTGCGGGGAGTAGGAGGGTGTTTGTGCCGAAGCCCTGAGCTGTCCTGAGCAAAGGGCCTGGGAGATGTTAGTTAGGAGGGGATCATTTCAAAGCCTTAGGGGGAGGCACAGCAGCCAAAAAAGGGCAAGGGAAAGAAAAGGCTAAGATGTTTACACAGGAAAAAAAATTCAGTGGAAAAAATGACGGTGAGGTCAAGTAGATTTGAGAGATGGCCCTGCAGTCAGTGGGGGAGGGGGCAGTGGCCCCACAAGAGAAAAGAGTTGGTGCCACAGCTGTGCTCTCTGGACCGCCTAATGGTAGCACTTTCATTGTGCCCATGGCCCTGGTCCTGCCTGTTCACAGGGTCTCCCTGCCCAGTCGGGCATGTTTCTACAGAGAGAAGACAGGATGCTCCAGAGCCCTGGACTGATCTAAACCACCCACCCCCACCCCCACCCCGGCCCTGTCCAGATGCCCAAGAGTCCCCGGGCTGGTGAGGCCATGCTCCCTCCCAGCGATCCTTTTGTCTGCCTTGTCGGTGAAAGGGGTGGCTTCCCGAGCCCCACAGGTGTGAAGGACTTGTTACTGTAGTGTTTGCTCAGCCCTGTTAGTGGCCTGAAGGACTGTTGACAGAGGGCCGCTTTGTGATCAGACTTGGCTAAAGCTTGCTAAGCCCTCAACAAACACAGGGCACTTATCTCCAGGGACTTTATCAGAAACCATCTAGGCCAGTCTCTGGCAGGCCAGCCTCCCTCACCCACTCACCCGGGACCTGGGTTCCATGGGATTTCCCAACTTTTCTTGTTTTTTTGTTTTTTTCTCTTACCACCTCATAGTCTCTGGTCTATTGTGCCCCTGTTATCAAAAGCTAAAGCCCAGGTGGGAGAAGGGATGGTGAGAGACATTTGTTTTCAAATTAGCGCTTCAGAATAAAAGCTTGTACCTCTGGCTCCTCAGAGGACAGGCTTCGGACCCTCCTACCCTCGCAGGACCTAGAGCAAGCTCTGCAGTCCCCCTTTAACTTCAGGGAATGTGTCCCGAGATCTCCTAGACACCTGAAATGGCGGACAACACCAAACCCTATGGATACTATTTTTGTTCCCTGTAATTACATACCTATGATAAATTTTAATTTATAAATTGGGCATGGTAAGAGATTAACAATAATAACTAATAATAAAAGAGAGCAAGTATAATGATACACAGTAGTAGAAGTTAGGAGGGTGTGGTCTCTCTCTCAAATTGTCTTCCCCCTCCTCCTGTGTTCACCCTTCTCCTTGAGGTGGAGTAAGACACTGTAGGCCTGAACGATGAGGTGGGGGGATGGTGACCTTGTGACAGTGCTACAGCAGGTGCAGGGCCTGGGCTTGGGTGGTGCTTGACCACTGCATGATGGTCGTATTCTCTTAGCACAGGTGACTGAAATTCAAACACACAGAACCCTGAGTCAGGACACTGTTGTGCCTGGATCCCCTTCAAACGGCTTCCTCCACAGGTCGCTGGCGAGTCTCCTGCCATGCTCTGTCCTTCCAGTCCCCACGGCCGCTGTCTTTCAGAAGCGTCACTTCTGCCTTCAGTGAGGTGGGAGGCTGCAGGGTGTCATGTCCTGGCCCTCAGCGCTTACCTCATGGAGGTGGCCTGGCCATCCTGTTGAGCTCCTCCCCATGGTTCCTTGCAGTGTCATTGCCGTACCTGGGGTGTGCCCCTCCTACTTCCAGGTTACTCCCACATCCATAGTGATATGAGCCTTAAAACCGGCCCCTTTACCCTCTCAGAGGCTTAGGTATCATCCGATGACACATGTTTAAGACCAGAAAAAGTCTCACAGATATTCAAAGGCCAACGTCTTAATCTTGAACGTGAACACAGAGGCTCAGAGGGGCCAAGTGGACTTTGTGGGGTCACATGAGCCTGTGGGGGACAGCGGTAGAGTGGGGATTGGAACCCAGGCCTCCAAAGCGGGTCCTCTCTTTCTCCTAGTGATGAATGGCCTTGTGTGGCATAATTTCACTGAGTAACAGCTGCACCTGCCTTGCCTGCCTCTGCGTGGTGAGCTCTGGGCCTTAGCGCTCCTGATAGTCTTTTTACTCCTCTGCATCCTCGGTCATTCTCAGAGCGTGAGCTCAGATGAGCAGCACCTATGCCCCTGGAGGACATGCCAGCTGTGCATCTTGTCGTACCTGTGTGCCACCTAACATGGCAGGAGCCAC
Source organism: Petromus typicus (assembly GCA_004026965.1). Taxonomy (NCBI): domain Eukaryota; kingdom Metazoa; phylum Chordata; class Mammalia; order Rodentia; family Petromuridae; genus Petromus; species Petromus typicus. The sequence goes on from PVIR01003081.1 coordinate 3,755, forward strand.
GAGGGTGGACACTGCAGTCTGAGCTTTGGTAGGTGGTCCTGCCTGGTGAGCCTGGGCACTCAGTTTGTGAACCATCCCTTACTGAACTAGAAACTGCAGCTAGAGGGAAGGAAAGGGGCCTGGTGTGTTGAGGGACCAAGTGCAGCTGCACCTCCAGCCTCCACGCCTGCCCTCCCGGGTCCCTTCATGTTTAATGAATGAAGAAAATGAAGGAACAATCACCCAGAAGCAGGCTCCAGTGGGAGTGCCACTGGTGGCCCCTCTCCGGTCCTGCGGTTCCACATTTCCTTCTTGTGTCGGCCGAGCCCCGCAGAGCCATCTCTGTCATGTGCACTCTGTCTCACAGCGTGGATGGAGTTGCTGTGGGATGACTCTTTTTTCAGATAAGTGACTTGTCCAGCTTTGGCCATCACCAATGGCTTTTTTGATTTAAGTTGAAGCAGAGCAGTCCCAAGTAAGCGCAGCCTGGAACCAACAGCCTGTGTGTGATGTCCTCAGTCCCCTTGGGGATAACCCAGTCTTTCTGGCCTCCTCTGGCTGGTCATCACTGCACTGTGTCTGACTGGTTGAAGCCTCTGGTGACAAGTTCTAAGCCTTGTATTAGGGAAGGGCTTTGGTGTGAGATGACCGTGGCAGCAGCATCAGCCACCCTTGGATACCTGCAAAGACAGCCCTGCTCCCCTCTTAGAGCCTCAGCTACTTGAGTTGTGTCCAGAAGGTGGGTGCTCAGTAAATATTTGTTGACTGCATAAATAAGTGCACCTGTTCCCAGATTTGCCAATTATAAAATGAAACCTATCATCTGGGCTGCAATTGTTTTGTAAATTTTTCTGCATTCATGATCTTTTCCCTTATGCCCAGCTCACTTGTAGACACACAAGGCTGTGGGTCCCAGGGGTACCTGGGCCTGGCCTGCCTCAGCCCCGTTCCCAATGGAAGGCCATGGAGAGGCCAGCTCTGAATGGTCTGCAGGGGCCTCCTGAAACCGGGTGAGTAGGACCCAAGGTTGTTCTACTAGGCCATTTTAGGAGCTGCTGAAAACTGGGCTCAGAAAGATACTTACTTAGGTGAAATTTCCGAATAAACAGCATACTCAATAGAGTAGCAGAATCTTAAAGGGAACACAAATGAACTCAGACTCTTATAAATAGCTCCCAAATATCTTTATGTCTCTGAACCAGTTGTTTAAGGAGAGTTTCTTACACATCTACACCTCTGTCTGAGAAGCTCTCCAGTTTACCTTCCTACAGGGCCCTGGGTCCACACAGTGGGTTTTATTCCAACAGCCATTGATCTGCACTGGACTGCAGTAGGGCCTCATGGGAGGTGTCACCTGGAGCCTACCAGAAGTGTGTTTGGACAGATCTTCAGGTGGTCCCCACACAGGTGCAGCTGGAGCAGCCCTAGAAGAATATCTTGCCTTGTGCTCTGACACTGCCCAGGCCCTACCCACTCCTCCTTGTCCCAGAGGGGCCCAACAGAACTTGGCCTCCCTGGCTGTCAGTCCCAACAGTGCTGCTCACAGCTGCAAATTCCTGATCTTGACAGATCTGTCACCCTTCTGAGATCGGCAGCACCCTGAGGGCAGAACTTTCTTGTTTGGTGCCATGTATCCTAAACTTATGCTAGAGTAGGTGGCCTGGTCCTCACCCAGCAACCCCAGATGTAACTACAAAGGAACCAGTAGGAGGAAAAGCTCCAGCCCCTTGCCTTGCAAGCGCCCATTGTGCTCAACCTGCCCATGTGGCCTGGACAGGTGAGAATGTCCCTCCAGTCCTGACAGATCTGAGAGGAATGTGTAACCTGCACACAAGAAGCCCAGGGCTAGGACTGATTTCTTCCATATCAAGCTCCTAGCCTGTTCTCTGTCTGTCCTTTTGCCCACTTATCCTGTCCCATCATTCCATCCATCGTCTCGCTTGAGAAATCTGTGTCTCTGCCTCTCTGATCTGTGTGACAGAAGCTTGCTGGGCTGCTGAGCATAAGAGCAAACACTGTCCCTGTCTGCAGTGGTCCTTCATGGTCGGTGCACTGTGTGCACTGCTGTGAGTGCTGATCTGCACCCCGCCTTGAGGAGCCCCAGACAATGGGAGCATTTTCCACCAGGATACAGCCTGTACAACCCACAACAGAGGCTGGTGTGTAGCTAGAATATGGTGAATGTGTGTTGAATTGAACTGACCTGGGGGAGATGAGGGGTGGAGCAGTTCCATGTTGGTGACGAGACTGAGAAAGTCTTAAGGAGTGTTGGGGGCTAAGGAGTAGCCACAGGCATGTGTTACTATTGGATGTGGAGGACCTGTTAATGTGGGAGGGAAATGGGAGCACACCTCTTGGTCCCTTGTCCCTGTCAGTTCCGGTTTCAGGGTGGCGTTGGGGAACTCCTGCTCCTCCTCCCTGTGCTCTTCCTGATGCCTGGCTCTGTGGTGCAGTCACATGTGAGATGTTCTTGGTGATCGCTACAGGATAACACGGAGGGTTGAGGGGTCTCTCTGGATGGCTGGGGGACCTCTGGGTAAAAGGCAGAGCTGCCCTGGCCGGGCAGGACTCCCTGTCTTGGTCATGCTGATCCTTAGGAGTGTCTTTGCTTCCCAGCCCCTCCTCTCCCAGGCTGACCTCTGTTCTCACAAAGCTGCCCTTTCCTTCCCGCCTTGAAATCTGATAATGAAACTAATACCCAATATTTTTGCCTCTGAGAGAAGCAAGAGATAAACAGGAAGGCATGAAGGATTAAGGTGTCTCAGAGGCAGGGAGGCCAGGAGGCAGGGCATGGGACAGGCAAGGAGCTGGGCGGCACCTCCGTGTGGAGCCAAGGGATCCAGAGGCCGGTGGCTTTGCCTGGTGCATTTTTCCATTTGTATAGAGAAAATAAAACAAAGAGAAAAGAAAACAAGCCATAAAATACTTCGCAGAAGTCTGAGCATGGGTGATTGTCACTTGATGTCCCCTGACAGCTCCAAGGGGAGGAGTGTGCTTTTTGATGTTTGGCCCCAGAGTGCTTTTGGTGTGTGACCAGTTGTTTGGGAAGAGCCTTTTGTTGGCGTGAGAGGTGTATGAAAGAGACATTCCAGTCTCAACCTCTCCTCGGTGTGGGGAGGGGGACACCAAGCTTCTACCAGGGGCTCCGAGGCTCAGAGTCCTGTGAGGGTGCAGGAAAATTGGACCCTCCTTTTATACAAGAGAACATGGAATGAGAACTACCTCCAAAGAGAACTGAAGGAAGCCACAGCAAAGCCTTTCTTAGTACAAGAGTGGCCAAGAGGATCTGGGTGACCTTTCCAATCTCTGGCCCCGGCTAGGTGCACCAGGCCCTGAGATTTCTTTGCTTTTGGAATGTTCCAGATGCTGTTACTTCCAGTGATTCAGGTCCTTCCCTTTGGGACTGTGGACAAGGAGCTGGAAGTACTAAACTTCTGTCTTGGCCTTCTGCTCACTGGCTTCTCGGTCCTGGGCTTGCTGGCCACTATACTTCTCTGAGAAGCCCACTGGGCCCCTTCCGTGACAAATAGAGGGGTGATTTGGGAACTGACTAGAGAAAGCACTTAAAGAAACTTACAACATCAGAGAGGAAAATTAAACAGCCTTTTTTTTGAAAATGACAAATAAAAATAACATGAATAAGAAACTGGTGAAAATATTTTTAACTTATAAGGAAAGCAGATGTTTTTTAATCCAGTCATAGAGAGGGCACTAAGCAACATTTTTAAAAAAACCCTCAAAAACTCCACCTTATTGGAAAACTGGGCAAATGTATGAACAGGCAATGCACAGAAAAAGAAATATAAATAGAAAGACACATGGAGAAAAGCCCAACTTCCCTGGTAATCAAAGACGTGCAAATTAAAATCATGTGCAGGTCTTTTCTCCAGACAAATTGGCAAAGATTAAAAAAGAATGCTGATACCAAATGTGTGTTGTTATTCTTTTCAAGGATGTGGCTAAGTGAGAGCTGTCACATCCTGCTGGGCAGGGGAAGCCAGTACAGCCTTTCTGAGGGCCAGTTTGGGATCCACAGTGAAAAACATGCAGATCTGAGCTTTCATTCCAGATTCTGTCTTGAGAAATGTTCTGTCTGACAGTCATCTGAGAAGTGTGCAGATGTGCAGGTTCAGAGGTGGCTCAGGGTAAGCCCCGCTGTGTGCGGTTATTGTTGTGTTATTCATGGTAATGACAAACTGGAGAGAGCCTAGCTCCCCAGCCCTGGGAGGGCCTACTGGTGATGTGTCTTCATAATGCCAGGAACCCACGACATGTATCCACACAATGGAGTACAAGGCAACCTTTGAAAATCATTAAGGATAAATTGGAAGTTGGGCATATACCTGTTTCCCAACACTTGGGAGACAGAAGCAGGAGGATGGAGGGTTCAAGGCCAGCTTCAAGGTGACTGTGTGGGGGCTGCAGGGCTTCAGCGCATTTCTCCCAGTTCTGGAGGTTGCATATCTAAGATCAACGTGTTGACAGAGTTGGTGTCTCCTGAGGCCTCTCTCTCTGGCTTGCAGGGAGCTGCCTTCTCACCAGGACCCTGTCAGGTCTTCCTTTGTTTGAATGCATCTGTGGTGTGTCTGTGTATCCAGATTTCCTCTTCTTATAGGGACTCCTTGGAGTAGGGCCCAACTTGAAGGCATTGGTTTACCTCATCTACCTTGTTAAAGTTCCTCGCTTCAGGCTGGGCATAATGGTGCATATCCATAATCCTGGCTTCTCAGGAAGATCACAAGTTCAAGGCGAGCCAGGGCAACTTATCAAGACCCTGTCCGAAAATAAAATACTGGACATATAACTCAGTGGTATTACGCTTGCCTAGCATGCTTTTAGGGCTTGTACCAACCTCTAGTACCATAAATAAATAAATAAATAAATAAAAAGGAAAAAAAAAACCTGTCTTCAGGGGCCAGGGATTAGCTCAGTTGTTCTGGCCCCTGCCTTGTAAGTGTGAAGGCCCAGGTTCAATTGCCAGTAACCACATACAACAATGCTGGGAGTGGAGACTCACATCCACCAGCAATCACAACCACATACAACAGTGCCAGATGTGGTGGCTTATGGCTGTAATCCTAATACTTGGGAGGCAGAGGCAGGAGGATTGCTGTGAGTTCAAGGCTGAACTCAGGGCCAGCCTGAACTATAAAAGTGAGAACCTGTCTCAAAAAAAAAGAAAAGAAAAAGAAAAAAAACAACCTGTCTTCAAATACAGGGAAGCTCTGCAGAGCTAGGGGTTATCCTTCAAAAGAAGGATTTGGGAGGACACTCAGCCACGGTACTATGCGGTTTCCAGTCTGTTTATGGGCATGGTCAAGGGTGGGGCAGGAAAGAGCTCTTAGAGCACGAGGCTGCCCCCTGGGTGTGGCAGGGAGACGAAGCAGGAACTGAGCCCCCACAGGAGCCCATCCTTTTCCACCTCATTGCTGATGGTCTCTTCCTGTCTTCCTTGTAGCCTGTAACTGCAACCTGCATGCCCGGCGCTGTCGCTTCAACATGGAACTCTACAAGCTGTCAGGTCGCAAGAGCGGGGGTGTGTGCCTTAACTGCCGCCACAACACAGCTGGTCGTCACTGCCATTACTGCAAGGAGGGCTTCTACCGGGACATGGGCAAGCCCATCACCCACCGAAAGGCCTGCAAAGGTAGGGTGCACTCTGGGGACCAGGGACAGGGAGAGCTTGGGGATACCAGCTTCCCTGTCTTTCTTGTTTTTTATTTCTTTTTTCTAGTTTCCATACAAATCAGCAGAGACTGAGGTCATCACACACATACACACACACACACACACACACTGGCCTTTCCTCCCTGGCATTCAGAGGTGTAAGCCAAAACAAAGGGGTGATGGAGACATGGCTTAAAGGAGAAGAAAGGAGAAGGTGTGATCCCCTATAAGGGGCTCTCCCCCCTCTGCACAGGTGTGCTGCATACCACAGGGACTCGAATCACATTCACCAGACTCACCGTCGGGACAAAGGACCCTCTTTTCCCAAACCCACGCAGACCTACTTCTTTGGATGTGTGCGCCTCCCCCGCCCCTTGTTACACACACACAGACATGCATAGTCACAGCGAGGTCGCCAGTTTTGGAATCGGGGTCTCAGAAGGAACATTTAATCCATCTGCAAATAGCTTTACTTCTTAGGACCCCCCCAAAAATTAAAAGGAGACGGGAGACTCTATTTTTGTTCACTGAAGCAAGCACTAATGTTTTAACTTCTGCTATTTGTTTTTCTCCCCTCCCCCCATTAAAATGAAGGGATGGTCAGATGACTCAGCGGAGCTGATGAAATGCGAGGGAACTGAGTGATGGGAGAGGGTGAGAAGGAGGCCCCTACCCAACATGAGCTCGGCACATTCCAGAAACAAGAGCTCTTCTGGCCTAAAGCTTGGAGCCTGTGGCCGGGCCCTGCTCTAGGGGTCTCCTAGGCACCAGCTCAGCTCACGTGGGTCTGTAGAGACCCTGACACAGGAGGGTCCCAAGCCATGGCAGCCCTAAGCTCCAGTGCTGCTGTCGGGGAGCCCTTCCGGCCACTGCTCAGTCCTGAGGGAAGCGGAAGTGTCATCTGCACAACAAGAAACCCATCAGATGTTGGGGACTTGTGTGCTGGCCCGGCGGTGTCATTTGTAGGGTCCAGAATGGAAGTACGGAACTTCTTGTTCAAAAACGACTCAAATTTTCAAAGCAGTGACAGCAGAGCTTTGGGCAAATATGTGCCCTTTTGAGCGTGAAGCCAACGCTGCTTATATAGAACCCTTCTCTCAGGCAGATAATCCCAGCCCAACTCAACCCACCGGCTTCCCAGTCTGACTCTTTCAGGAGTGCACAGAGAGAAGTAGGGTGGGTTTGAGGGGAAGCAACTCCCCCCCTAGGTTTGTGGACTTGTGGCTGCCTCTGGTGGTTGCCAGGAGAAATATGAACATAAAGGTACCTGGGCTATTTCCACTTCAGAAAGACAACTGTCCCCGAAGACAATCTCCTGGAGACTTTGAGAATGGGAAGGTGACCCAGGCAAAGAGACCCAAGGGAGGTCTGTGCTGCCAGGAAGGAGTGAATAAGGAGAAAGAGCTTAGAGTGTTCAGAGAGCATAATTGGAAAGTATGCAGCTCCTCTGCCTGTGCCCAAAGTGTTTATTATCTCTTCCAGAAGAACTGGAAACTGGGGTCTTGTCAACAGCTGGCTTACACACAGATGAAGTGGAGATTTGGCTGAGAAGTTTCAGCCCACATCAGCCACTCGGGCAGGCAGGCCTGTGCCCTGGGGTTAGAAAGTCTGAGCTCTGTGAGGGGTACTTGTCATTTCCCATTCTCCTGGTGTCTATGGTTAGGGCAGAAATGTGAGTTTCTCAGAGAAAGAGAGGAGCAAAACCTTGGTCATCTTCCTTTTCTCTCTGTTGCTGAAGACAGATGCTAGCAGGTGAGACGATGTTCCCATTGTATGACTTCAAAGGTTGGGACCAGCCTTGGTGGCTGACTGCCTTTCCAGGCCAGGATAGCAGCTGCCCCCTCGCTTGGTGGGAACTCTGGTTGAACTCACAGAACAGGAAACCTAAGAATGGGTTCTGCTCGGGGAGACTCAAGTATATGCTGCAGAAGAAATATGGAGGGGAAGCGTAGGACTCTCAGCATCTCTATTAGAGAAGAGGAGAGACAGATTAGAGAAGGAAACTACCACCCGACTGGTGAGGAAAAACTGCTTCAAGGATATGGTCTTCTAATTCATGAAGAAAAGCATAGCTTGCTGCATGATTGGTGAGAAGAAAATCTGCTTTCTGATTGACAAGCAAAAATGTGGCCTGAAAGATCCAGCCACCTCTCTGGTGAAGAAAAGTATTCTTCAAAGTTCTAGATCTTTCCTCTCTACTCTTTTTTTTTCTAGTATCACCCAAGGGAATGTGGGAACTTCAGGTCTTTAGTTCCTCTAAGAGATACTTTTCATCAAAGAGACCCTAAGATTCAGTAGAAACCAGCTTTAGGGGAAGTTCAAACACTGCGTGGCAGGAGAATGCATGCCCGTGAGATCTTCTTGCAGGGGTGTCTTGGTGTACAGCCCTACCCCTGCCCCACAACCCCTACCACAGGAGTCTTCCTCCTGGCCTTTCCAGGGCTATTCGGTTTAAGAAATGCTTCCTTTCGTGTTAGCACTTTGGCCCCAGCTCCAGGCTCTGTGATTGACCTCAGGGAGCCCCATCATAGGGCCCCAGGTAGAAGTCACACTTCTTTACTTGGTTCAGATGAATCTCACAGGGGGATTGGGACAATTGGCTCAGGACCTCCAAGTTGGCTTGGGAATAGCCTGGGGGCCCTTTTTATCCCCTGACTTCTCAAGGCCTGGGAGGGGCCCGGGCAGGGAGCCCTGGGCCACCCATAGACTGCTGGTGATTGGCTGACTCAGGAGCTTGTTTCATATAGAACAGGGGTGGACCCAGACAAGAGCAGCTTGGAGCAAGGGCATTTGATTCCAAATGTGATTATGCAGTCCCCCATTTGGGAAGTTTCATAGCAACAAATTTGTCGGGTTCTTTCTCCCCTCCCCTGTTTAGAAGCAAACCCAAGCTGGCAGGGTTGGTGCGCACAAAAGGCTGTAATAAACATGCCCAGGGAACAGGCCGCTGCACTCTCCAGCTATTCAGCCCAATTTCACAGCCCTGGGACGGCCTCATTATGGTGCAGGCTGTTGTCCTATACAAAGTCAGATGAGATGAATTTCCCTTTTCTCCACAGAATGGATTGTGAATGATACTCCTCCTGGAATCTGTCAAAAGATAGGGGGTTTTGTTTACCATTTGTTTTCTTTATGGACTTTGGGGGCTTTCTTTTTAGAGCCCCGAGAAGAAGACATTGCTCTTTAACCATTTCAGCCGCACCTCTATTGATAACAATATTAATTTATCATCTTACTAAACCACTTGTGATGGATAAAGACATTCCAGGAGTCTCCCGTGAACCGAATTGCGATGAGAATTAAGAAATTACCCACCGCATCTAGCATCCCGTACAAAGGGCTTGCGTTCCATCTCACTGAGCAGCCCATCCGTTCCCTCAGCGCCCTCCCCTTCCAAGTGTGCAGTGAATGTGGCTGAATGAAGGCTGCTAAGGTGCTCGAGCCCCAAGAAGATGCAATCGTTAGCAGAAGCACATGACAGCCCTCGCCGTCTCTTTGTAGTGTGTTATCGCAGCCCCCTCACTCCAGCCCTCTATTTCTTCCCTCCGCTCTGCCAAGGATTGGGGGTGGGGAGGAAGTGGTCACCTCGGGCCAGTTCCCTTTAGCCCCTGGGCTACTCAGTGCAGCCCCTCACCCCCCATTCTGGATTCTCAGCCTTCTTCTCCTGGCATCATCAGCATAGTGTAGAGTGGTTCTGTGTGTGGGATTCACCTGGGGAGACTGAAAACTACTGCCCCCGGGGCTCTACCCCAGAGAGTCTGGTTTAATTAATGGGCCTAGATGAGACCTGGACAGTGGGAAGCAGGAAAGCTTCTTGGGAGATTCTGAAGTGTAGCCCAGGCAAAGACCACAGAGACTAAGAACTGGAGGAGAATGAGAAATGAGAGTGGTGTTTCTCTGCTGGTGGGGTAGAGTCAGGGACAGTGCATGGGCGGCCTGGGTGGCAGGAGTATTCCTGTTAGAGGAAAGACCTGTAACAAAATGAATTGAAATATTTTTATGGCTGCCTGGATGAGCATCTGGGTTAGGGGACCTTTAAGAATTTTAAATATTTCAGTCTTGCCGGGCAAGGCGAGTTAAGGCAGGAGGCCGTGCATGTGTGTACTTGCAGGTATATTTAGATCTGGTGGTGTGAGGGCTTAGTCTTAACACCAAATCCCTGGGCCCCCTCAGTGTCCTCAAGAGAACCCTTTCATTTGTGTGTCCCTTGTCACAGTTGCATTTCCTGTTGTGTTTGGGGAGTGACCAAGAAAGGGACTGGTCACTCAAGGAAGGAAGGTGGTCAGTGGCTGGAGCAGCTCCAGCTTCAAGGGTAGAGACTCCAACCTAAAGAGTGGGCTCCATGTTGGCAAGCTAAAGCCAGGGCGCACCCGGAAGGAGGAAGGGAGCCCTCAGAACCTGGGATCGGGAGAGAATTCCTGGTGGAATTTTCCTTGTTCTTCGGATTGTGTCAAAATCCTATTTGAGGCTGAGGATTTAGCTCAGTGGTTCTGGCATCTACCTTGCAAGCACAAGGTCCTGAGTTCAATCCCTGGTACCACATACCACAGTGCTAGGCATGGTGGATCACACAGGTAATCACAGCACTCAGGAAGCAGAGGCAGGAGGATTGCGGTAAGTTCGAGGCTGGCCTGGGCTACATAGTGTGCTCAGGGCCAGCCTGAACTATAAAATAACACCCTGGCTCAAAAAACAAAAAATCCTATTTGCAAATTTGACTCCTGTTCAAAATCTTTAGGGCATCGAGCCAGTTGTCTGACCTTCTTACACATCAGTCTTCTCATCCCTGGCATTAAATTCAGGTTTCTGGTTGCTGAATCTCTCTCAACTTTGACATTCCACGTTGCTCGTGCTGTACTTGGAGAATTAAAATCCTGCAGGCCCCTGATACCATAGGATCATTCCCAGTACCAGAAAAGTTTGAAGTCTGGCGACTTAAAGAGCTGGTAAAATCAGCAAATTGGGTGGAAGTAGCTTTGTTCCATGGTCTTTACATATTAAGTGTCTGGTCATATGACTTGGCCTGCACAGTGCCCTGTCCTGAAGCAGAGTCCTGGCCCAGCCTGTAGCTTCTTGCCTTGGCATCCTTGCTGGCGTCACCCCTCTGGGTATCTTTCATGCCCACTCTTACCCCAGCTCCACAAGGATGTTCACGGAGGATTCCGAGGGTCCCAGTACTTGGGCAGAAAAGGCCTTCCATCTTTGAGCTCCTTAGGTTGATGGGATATCCTGGCTAGGCAGTCAGACTACAAAGGATGTTTTACTTGGGACATAGTGTCCTTGGGGCTCTTGCTTCCAGGAGAAAGCTAGGTGGGCCCCAGAAAGCAAGCATGGAGCAAATAACTTAAACGTATAGAGCCTGGGTTGGGTATGGTGGCACCTGTCTGTAATCCCAGCACTTTGGGAGGCTGAGACAGGAGAGTTGTGAGTCTGAACCAATCTAATCCCTAATACCACACAAAAAAGGTGGAGCCTGTTATCAAGACCAGGGTTCAGATTTCACCTGTGCTAAGTTATTTCTTCAAAGCCTTAGTTTTCTCTTCTGGGAATGGGAATAATACCATTCTCTCTTCCCTTGGAGGTACGTTGCGGATTCAGAGAGGCATCTTTGCTGTAGCCTGACACATAGCTGCACTCCGTACTTAGTACTATTGACAACGAGCTGTACAAATCAAGGAAAACAAACACAGACTTCCGTGACTATCGGCACAGACCACAGGAAATGAAGCCTTTGGCTCTCTGGTTGCTGAAGTCCTTTACATGAGCAGAGAGTGGTGGTTGGGCGAACCGGCCCCCTTCTCTCCAAGGGCTCAGCCTTCTGCAAACTTTGTGGTTGATTCCCACAGGAATGGGTGGGGCTTCGGGGATTTGTCCTAATGCCATCACACACTCTGTAAAGGATTTACACGCTCCCGAGTAAAAATGACAGATGAGTTGAATGGCAGAGATGTGCCCAGCAGCTGCTGATGGAGCCTCCGCGTGGGGAGGTGGGGCTGGCTGTGATGCTCCAGTGGGGACCTGAGGGAGGCACCCAGGAAGACCAGGGGCCCTGACCACACGGGGCTGTGGTACTGGCCCTCACCATTCTGCTGTACAGGGCCAGGTGTTCTTTGTTCCTGCCGGCCCCTGCCCTCCCACGCCAGGCCTGGATGTGCAGACACACACGCACGCGTGTGCACACACACAGATGAACGCCCACTTGTGCACTCTGGGAACCATTCTTGGGACCTGTGTTTCCCCCTCAGCTGTAGAACAGGTGCAAGAAGACTATAGTTAACTAGATCACGGAGGGTCAAATAACCAGTGTGGGATTATGGGGCTCCCCTCCCCTCGCACTTCCTGCCCTCTGCACCTTGATCTGAAAGTGGCAGGGGAAAGGCGAAGCCATGCAATTTGAAACATTTATGCTTTTGTGCCTTGTTAGCGACAGTGAGGGGGAGGGGAAGCCGGGCTGGGAGGAGGTTGACGTGGACAGCTGAAGCGAAGGCTGGGGATTATCTGCGGTCTCAGCAGGGCTCGCGCCCTTCTGAGCATGGAGAATTTCAGAGTGGAGAGTGTTGCCTTGCTGAGGTTGCTGATGACCTAGGGTGTGAGGGGATTATCAGTCCTGGTGCCTCCTCACTCCTCCTCCAGATGCACAGAAGAGACAGAATGCCCTTTCTCACGGAGAAGGCCACCAGTTGGCCCTGAGTTAGGTTGATAATGACATTGTTCTTTAACTCCATTTTCTGACTCCCTACTATGTGTCTGGCACTAGAGTGGTCATGGTGAGCAGGACCGACTCTGTCCCTTGAAGGCTGCTTCCTGGTGGGAAATTGTTGATAATAAAGAAGAAAAAAGATAATTATAGAATGTGGGGAATGCTATGGAGCAAATAAACAGAGTAGAAAGGGAGAGTAGCTGGGGGAAGCTGCTCTACCAGCTGAAGGGGGCCTCTGAGGACAGGACAGAGATGAGATCTGGGGTGAGAAAAGGAAGCGCCAGACAGTCCCAGCTGGAAGAGTCCGGTGGGCCTTGGTTAGAAGGAAGGCATGGATGCCCCCACCTTGTCCTCTTGCAGTAGTCCTTGTCCCTTAAAGGCCTTAAGACATTCTGCAAAAGGAGTGCAGGGCAGGGGAGCTCTTTGGAGTGTGGAGAGGAGGTTGATACCCTTTTATGGGCAAGGAAACCACGGAAAGAAAGACTTTAGGGAGAAGGGTGATCTGGCCGATGTGTCTGGCTTTTCTTATAAGACAAGCTGTAGATATAGAAAAAATACGTGTGCGTCCCATACCTGGCAAAGGGTGTGACTGTATGTAAAGAACTCTCAAAGCTTAACAAGACAGTAAACAGTTCAATTAAAAATGAGCAAAATACTTGATTAGACACTTCTACAGAGATGGACAGATGGCAAATAAATGTGTGAACCATCAGTAGTCACCAGGGAAATGCAAATTAAAGCCACAATGAGGTGCCACTCATTGAAAATAACGCATACTAATAATTCCAAATGTTTGGCAGGGACGAAGAACCCCTGGAACTCTCACACAATGCTGGTGGGAATTCTAAATGTCACAGCCTCTTAGGAACAGACAGTTCGGCAATCCCTTACCCTGTTACACATGGCCCTGGAACAGTCCCCAGCAATCCCATTCCTAGATATTTACCCAAGAGAAGTGAAGACCTATGTTCATGTCAGTACCAGTATAGGACATTGGAACAGCTTCGTTCCTGATTGCCCCGAACTGGAAACCGTCTTTGCAGGCCGCAGTGGTCGAATGCATAAACAAAAGGACTCACCCCCACCGAGGCACACGCCTCAGAAATGAAAGTGAATGGGTTGTCGATTCCTACTTACCGCATCGTGGATAAATTGCAAATATGTTTGGCTACATGACACAGGTCAACCCCTACGGGTTGCCTATGGGACAATCACATTTGTATGTGGAAACACTGTCAATTCTGTACAATCCCAGGAGATAACATTCTGAAAAAGGTGACCCATGGGGGACAGAGGACAGGTCAGTGGATGCCAGGAGTAGGGTGGGGACTGGCTACCAAGGAGGAGCAGAAGGGAACCCCTGGGGGGCTGGGCTATCCTGAATCCTGATCCTTGTGACAGTTATAGATCTGTGCATATGACAAAACCTGTAGACAGTCTACCACGAGAAGTACCTTAACTTTGTGTAACAGTAATAAGAAGAAAGCTCATCCTCTGGGCTCTGCTGTGGTTTGGACATGGTTTGAGTTTGTCCCTCCCAGGTTTGTGTCCTAGAAACTTGGTGCACAGTATGGAAATGTTGGAAGGTTCTGGAAACTTTAAGAAACAAGTCTAAGGCAGGATGATAGAGGTGGGAGCGTCTTCCTAGAGAAGGATTCATGTAGTTCTCACGAGATCATGGTTCCTGTGGGAATGTGGCTGGGGGTGTAGCTTAGCCCTGGATTCAATCTTCAGCACTGAAACTTGAAAGCAAAAAGCGTGAGCCTAGTCTTGAAATCTGTCTGACTTCCTGTCTGGCCATGTGACCTCTTCTCCATGCACTTGTTTGCTCCTTTCTGCTTCTCCACTATCTTGTGCTGCAGCCAAGGCCTTCATCAGAGGCCAGACAGGTGTGGCTGCCCAATCTTGGATATTCAGCCTCCAAAACTGTGAGCTAAATAAACATCTTTTCTTTATGAAGTTCCTAGCCTCAGGGCTTTGTTATGGCAACAGAAAATGAGCAATATAGGTTTTCCAATACTGTCTTTGGGCCTCCTTATTTCCATCCCTCACAGCTGTGAACTCACTTAGAGGACCTCTTCCCAGGTCACTAACCCTTCTGAGCTCCCACTGCATTGTGCCGTTTGGCCTGTGTGTTACCTGCACTTGACATTAGGCTCTGACAGCCTCGGCCAGCTCTTGTGTGCCTCTCTCTTGACTGTTCGCCCTGTACATGCTCTTTTGGGGAGTAAAAGAATAGAAGCCTAAACAGAGTAGGGCCATCCCCCAAGAGGCCTGGCATGGACACAGAAGATACAGGGACATGAGCAGCCTTTGGCTCCTGTTTTTTTGGAAGACATTGGCCTTCTCTGTCTCCACGGGCCCCACCCCCTGCGTCAAGCTGGGCCTCCTGGCAAGACCAGGGCACACCTTGCCTTCTTTGTGGATGGCGTTCAGTGCAGCAGCCTGTGTTTACTGCTAACAGAGAGGAATATGTCCCCCAGGCAGGCTGTGGGCAGATGCAGCCCTGGAGTATGAGCTGCAGGCTCTGGAGGCCTGTGTTCTGATGGCTCTGAGATCCTCGATCTTTGGGGAGCTTGGGCAGGGTCCCACATCCCCTGATAGAGCAGTGTCCTAGCGAAGGGGACCAGGGGACTTCTCTGCTTGTACGTGGAGGCCCTGAGAGAGTTTGGAGAGAGTTTGCTGCAGGACTTTGGTTGGTAAGGGTGCCACTAGCACCTGCTATTTGAGCACCTTATTTTTCCAGGACTGGAGCAGAGGACATGCGCTGCTCCTAGGACAACCCCAGCAGAAGTCCGTCCTGCAGGCCTCAGACCTCTGTGCACACAGGGGCCTGCAGACACTCCTGGACCCTGCAGTACTACCACTGCAGGCCTCTGCCACTTGGCCCTCATGCTGCCAGTTTGTGAGCTGGTATCAGAGCTGGGAAGGACTCTAGGGATGACATGCTTGTGTCCCTGCCCCAGCAGCCTGCTGGGGTCTGGGCCTCAGTGACCAGCTGTAGAGCAGGTTCTCCTCCCTCAGCTGACCGGTGACTTCCCCAGGGGAGCTGAGCTGAGAGGTGAGTGGCAGGGCAGTGTGGCCTGGAGGGCAGGAGGAACCTGGGAGGGCTGAAAAGACGCCTACCTGAAACTTCGCATAGGTGTTAGCTGGGGCTGCCAGAACTAAGTGCATGGACTAGGTGACTCATAACACAGGGATTTATTCTCCCCCAGGTCTGGAGGCTGGAGGCCTACGGTTAAGGTGTGAGCTGTGAGGGAAGGGTCCGCTTGCTCCAGGCCTCTTTCCTAGTGGCCATCTTCTTCCTGTGTCCTCATGTGGGCTTCTCTAACTATCGTAATCTCTTCAGGATTCCAGTCATGGTGGATTAGGGCCCACAGCTGTGATCTGTTTTACCTCTTTAAAGACCCCATCTCCACATCTGTCCCACTTACAGGCCCTCGGGGCGAGGACCCCACAAAAGCTTTCAAAGATTGGGCACCTATGAGTCTGCTCGTAACACAAGGCTGGCCAGCAGCTGTCTTTCAACACTAACCAGAGGCCTGGTGGTAGCGGGGGCGGCCTCATGAACAGGACCCCTTGGGATTAGGACCCAGGGGTGCTGGCTGCCTGCATGGCTCCCTTGGAGCCACTGTGGACGTGAAGCTGTAAGTGATGGTGGCGGGGGTACAGACCTGTGTGTTTACAAATGAGCCATCCTGTATTGAGAGAGAGGAAGGCAGGCCCGGCTCTCCTGTCACACACCCAAAACCATTTGGGTCCCCAGAGCTGTGTGTCTCCATCTGATGGTCCAGTGCAAGGGTAGCCTGGGTCTCGGCTTCACTGGGAATCTCTGCAGCACACAGCTTTCGTGGGAAACCCAGCCCTGCTGCGTTCTCAGGACCTGGACTTCCTTCTGATCTCACCTTTCTCTTTATGGAAAAAGCCTCCAGTTGGCTGTTTCCTGTGGCCAGGTGCTGCCTGCCCTGTGCAAGAGGGTGACCTTTCTTCTGAAAGAAGTGGCTGACTTCCAGGGAAATGGGAGCCCCAGGCAGGCTTCTGGCGTCAGAGACCATAGTCTCAGAGACGTAGGGAGGCTCTCTTCCTCCCCGTCCCAGACCATCCCCAGTGAAGCATTTCACTCGACCCCGGCTTCCTGCCTGAAGCCTGCTGCCCATCATGGTTCCGTGTGAATCTGTCTGAGCATCTGTCTAGTTCTGTGCTGTATCTTTGTGTCTGAGTCTGTGTGGGAAAGAGAGAAAAGGAGCTCATGTGTGTTTCTGGGTGTACGTGTGAGTCCGTGTAAGTGTGTCTAACTTCCGGCTGAGGAACCAAACAGATCCCTTTGACTTTACCCCCATTTTTAAATTAACCATTTCAGTATTTCTTTCCCCTCATTACTTACCCTTACCCCATTTCCCTTTGAATAGTTTCTATTATACAATATCTAACATATATTTTAGAACTCATTTACATTTTCAGTTTCTCATAGCAGAGAAAAGATATGGTATTTACCCATCTGTGACCCATTTATTTCACTTATAAGTATGTCCTGAAGGTACGTCCATTTGAGTATGAATGACTTAAATTTGTCCTTCCTTATGGCAGAGGAATACTACATTTTCTAGAAAAACCACATCTTCTTTATCCAGTCTCCAGTTGATGGATATTTGGGTTGCTTCCAAGATTTAGCTATGACAAACTGAGCTCCTATAAACATGGGGGCACATATGTTGTTGTATGTGAATCTTTTAATTCTCTCATATATATCCCTAGCAGGAGAATAGCAGGGTCAAATGGGACCTCTACTCCTAGCGTTTTGAGGAATCTCCACACTGATCTCCATAGTGGTTGTACCAGTCTGTTTTCCCACCTACAGTGGAGAAGGGCTCCTTTCTCCCTGCAGCCTCAGCCCTTTGGCTTTTTTCCCAAGCCATGCCCAAGGTCCTTCGGGAGGCTTCTCCTCCTTTGACAGTGATGTCAGAGTCCCTTTCCCCAGGTGTATCAGCCAGCTTCCTCCATACCTTGAAACCATCCTTTGCACAAAGGGTATAATTTGGGCAATCCATCTCTTCCTGGATTCTGGGAAAAGCTCTTTCTTGGGTCATTTGGCTGGAAATTGAGAGCGAGTGCAGTGAAGTTCTTGGTTAGAACTGGATTAGGCTGCAAGTAACATAAAACCCACCTGATAGTGGTTGAAAAAGATAAGAACAAATCTGTCCAGGAGAGACAAGAAGTACAGAGGGCCAGCCCAAGACGCCGAGGGCCTGGGGGGGTCTGCTCAGAGATCTAGACCTTCCCATCTCTGTACCTCCTGTGACTTCCTGGACTTTCTCAGCAGCCCGTGGCCTCCCTAGCCCTGTGGTCACCACAGTTCCCCACAGCTGTTGAGTCCAGGAGATGACACTCATGAGCAGGCATGGGCTGTGTCAGCAGGGGTCTGGGAAGTCACGGTGTAGGTGAAGGGATGCTCAGCCTGTGGCGGTCACATTTCCTGGAGCAGCCTTTGAATTCCGAAGCCTTCACTTTCTAGGACAACAATTTGGTGGTTAGAAGCCTATGCCATCCTGCTTCCTCAGTTGGATGAGATGAATGGGTCACAGTCTGCAGAATCTTGGAGAGAGGTTTGGAAAGTCAGCCCTGAGCACCAGCTCCTGGTCAACCGAGGGATGGGCCCATCGCAAGTATAGGCTGTGCAAAGCGGATGCAGAACTGCCTGCGTCACTGAGGATGCCTTGGGCTCCGTGGACCTCAGGTGGTGCCTGGACCCTCCAGGCAGTGTGCCAGCCTGGGCAGCAGGACAGTCACCAGCTGTGTAGAGGTCTAGGGAGGACAATACATGCTCCTGTCCATACTGAGCCAGTGCCTGCCAAGGAAAAGATGACCCGGACTGATGGTAGTGTCCTTGTGTGACTTGGCTCAGAAACTTCAGTGACTGAGCAACCTTTTGTGACCTCTCCCTAGCCAAGTCCAAGGATGTAGACGTAACTGGCACACAGCTGTGTTCCATCAGGACCCAGGGGAAAAGATCTCGGTATAAGTTTTGGGATTAGCAGCAGCCTTGTGGAGCAGGCCAACGGGGCCAGCTGGCATAGCCCCTGGGGACCCTGTCCACCTGGTGTCCTAGCTCACGTCAGAGATTCAGGGACCGTGGGAGGCTGGGCTGATGCCCTCTGCATTCACATAGCCAACTCAAAGATGTGCCCATAGCGATGCATTTAAAGGGCCATAGGGAAAGGTCAACGGCCACTCCCACTTCCCCTTTCTTGCCATCAGCATCTTAGCCAGCACCATGGGTCATCAAGGTCAAGTCCTTTATTACTGAATTCTGAAACAAACTATAGGTTACAGATTGAAATTACAGTAGACTTAAGAAAACAATCTCGTAACAAAAGGCACTACTTTTAGAAGGGGCAAGGTTGGAAGAGTCCTGTCGCTTCTTCCAGGTCCCACAGCGCAGGAGCAGCAGGCAGGTGGTCTGCCAGGCCCTGCCCTCCTGTGCCACAGGGGTGCCCTCAGCCGGGAGTCTGACTCCAGTTCTCCCAGAGACTTCTGCGTCTCCAGACACAACTGCAACAAATGGTTCCTGGCATCCTTCTCCTTTCTGCTTCTTCTGTCTCTCCCTCCTCCTCCTCATTTTCCTCCTGGACTGAGGTCTCTGGGAGGGGCCACATTTTCATCTGTAGACACTGGCCCTCATGCTGAGTGGGGCTCACTGGGGAAGTTCCACTTTGGCTCTTTTAGGATTCTGTTCTGACTTATTTTCCTGGACATTTTTGTCCCCTTTGGGGACAGAAATACATAGCAGTGTGTGGCACTGATTGAAATGGCTGCAGGATGCCTTGCTGTAGGCCGCCCCTTCTCTCTCTGGGTTTCCCTGGGGCAAGGAGACAGGCAGAACATTTGCCTCCTTTCCCATCTCCTTGCCACCCACTGCTCCACTGTTTTGCTTCAGATGAGTGGGATTCAGCAGAGCCTCCTGGTGTCCCCTGTGGGCTGGGAGAACCGTTCTTGTGCAGAGCAATATGTGTGGGTGGCAACATCCCCCACAATGGCTGCCTCATTACCAGAAATAGAGCCTTCACCACAGCGAGGGGCCCAGGTTGCACGGGATAGGGTGGCGCATGCAGCTATCACCCCGTTCAGCATCAGAAGGAGTAGCGTGGACTCCGATCTTCGGGCAGAGCCTCTGGCCTGAGAATCAGGGGCTTCACTTTATCTCTGGCCTGTCCACTCCTTCCTGTGGTTTTCTGAGCTCTCCAGCTCTTGTTTGCACATCTAATAAGAATGTTAACTAAGCTCCCCCTGTAGCCCTTTCTAGTGCTGTAGTGTGTGGCTTTCATGATTCAGATCTCCAAACCTTGGATGCCAGGCTTCCAGGCAGGTAGGCAGCAGCTCCGGGAGTTCCCTCCCTGTATCTTGCTGTGACCTGCAGGCTCTGGGGCTTCCACAGGTCCCAGACTGCACTCCGCTGCTTTGTGGTCTGCAGAGACACCTGGGCCCCTAGAATGGCTGAGGGCAGAGAGCAAAACATATGAATTTAAGGGACAGCATACCCCAGATTCTGGCTCCTCCACTCACACGTGACAAGGGCTGTGGGCTCTGTCTGTCTGTAGGTGAGGCCATGGGTAGTTCGAAGATTTAACCTAGCCTCATGCATACTAAGTACAGTACAACCACCATGCTGTACCCCGGAACTTTGAAAGCATGTTTGATTGTCAACCCCTCCTGCTCTCTGAAGGACTCCTCAGCTCCCTTCTCCTCCTGCCAAAACAGCCCTTTCAAAGAGATTCATTTTAACTTTCCCTTCTCATCCCCAGATATGCAGTGGCCAGCCGGAGAGCTTCTGGACCATTCGTGAGCTTGGCCAGGCCTGCCCCCCACCCCAGGCCTTTCCCTAGACTGGGGTTCACAGGCCCCCCCGAGTGGGCATTGACCCCATCAGCCGCTCTGACCCTGCTGTTGTGTTCTTCACAGCCTGTGATTGCCACCCCGTTGGTGCTGCTGGAAAGACCTGCAATCAGACCACTGGCCAGTGTCCCTGCAAGGACGGGGTGACGGGCATCACCTGCAACCGCTGCGCCAAGGGCTACCAGCAGAGCCGCTCGCCAATCGCACCCTGCATCAGTACGTGTGGGACCCACATTCTCAGCTTTTGTATCAGGCAGAAGGAGCCCTGTGGGATGGCTGGTTACTGATACTGGGTCGCTAGTCTTAGTGCTTAATGCTTGGTGAGCCTGAGCTTGGGGTTGGAAGAAGCATCCTGCAGCAGCAGCTGGAGGTTCAGCAGCGCCAGCCTGTATGTCAGGACCCTTTGTCCTGACAAATATTGGATTTCTGGCTCCAGGGACAAAGTGAACCCTGTTCCCCAGCACAGGGCCCATTCTCACATCCCATCTGGACCCCAGACCTGGGGTAGGCTGTGGTGGTTGCAAGAATCTCAGACTTCTTCTGCCCTAGTGCACTGAGAACAGAAAGGGTAGAAACCCCCAAGCCTTTAAGAAGAGCTGGGCCAGGTCCCCTGGACATAGCACCAGTGGCCCTAGTGAAGGGTGTAATCACCCTAGGGTGGTGGTGGTGAACCTACAGCACCCATGCCACAGCAGAGTGTTTGTATTATTGAAAGCTCTAAAAGGTTTGCCGTCACTGCCCTAGGGGATCCGGGGAACCTTGTCAGATCGGAGTGGCCAGACATGGAGAGAAGCTGAGCGGGAGGCCAGGGTCACTTGGAGGCCTTGGCTCGAAGGGTTTCAGTATTTTACATCTGGTAGGGTTGTTGTTGTAGTCAGGTTTTGGCAAGGGAATACACTTAATACAGGACACATAGTTTATAGGATTACTTTATGATAATTACCCAGAAAGTCAAATGCAAAGGAGTGCAAGAGATTAACTGCACACTAGAGGCCCAAAGAATCCAGCCGAGGGCCTGGATCCCAGCATTGTCCCGCCCAAGTCCAGCTGAAGGTTTAGAGCCCACAGCAATGTCTTCCATAGGTCTAGCCAGTGGCCTAGAGCCCTCAGCAGTGCCCCATGTTTGTCTGTATTGAGGATCTACACCAGGAAGGCCTAAAGGCCAATGGTGGAAACCAGAAAATTGGTTGGACGAAGGATTTGTGTTACCAGGCTGAGGGATCTGCACCTGGAGCCAGGAAGTGGTGCTCACGGTGAAGATCTGAGCTCACCTGATAAGAACAGCAGCCATTTCCAGTGATAATGAAGCCCCGAGCTCCTCGTAGTTCGCATCAGGAAAACCACCTGCTGTAAGCTTCTCCTAGAAAATCAACAGACCCCTCCAGGTCTTTTTTTGTGGCTACTGACAATAATCCTCAGGTGGCTATTTCTTGCCCAGACCAGCTGACTCAGTTCATCTGGGTGTTATGAGCTGGCCATTAGTTAATCCACCACATTCGAGCTGGTGTTAGGAGCAGAGAATTACCCCAAAAGCCTGGCCTCACGGCACGCTGGCTCATCCTTGCTTCTGTCCTCAGCCTTGTAGGGTCCCTGTGCAGGGCTGACCAGCCCAACAAAGGAAGGCAGGAGGAACAGGAGTGGGTCCCAGCAAACAAGGCAAGACTCCAAGAACGGAGTCTGGTTCTCTGGAGGGCAAGGTTGGCAGATCTGGCCCAAGAAATTGGCTGTTGCCTGCTTTTGTACGTCTCGGCAGTTTGTACCTTTTTAAATGGTTGAAACAGAAATCAGAGGAAGAATAGTATTTCGTGACACATAAAAAATTATGTGAAATACAAAGCTCAGTGCCCATAAATAAAGTTTTATTGGGATAGAGCTACACTCCCTCATTTATACTCTTTCTGTGGCTGCTTTTGTGCCATGAACAGCAGAAACGAATAACTGTAGCAGAGACTGTGGCCCAGAGAGCCTAGAAATAGTTACTCTTTGGCCCTTTTGGGGGGCAGTCAGTCAACCTCTACTTCAGAGATTGCCTCTTGGTTCTGGGTAGGCTCCTGTAGTAAGTTGTGAGGCCCTTGGAAACCCTGAAGAGTCCTGAGGCCAGCACCAGGGGCCACAGCCGGCGGCCACGCAGACGTGCCTTCCCCAGCCGGGAAGAGTCTCCCTGGAGCACTGGCCTCCAGGCCCTGAACAGTTGCCACCAGCAACTCTGATCAGTTTCTGATCAAGCGTTCCCGCCAACCTCCATAGGGGTCCTGAGGGCAAATTACCAAAATCTGAACCTCAGGAAAGGGAGCCTGATGTCCACCCAGAGCTGAGCAGGCTGAAGTGGGTGTCTCAGGGGCCTACATGCCTCGCCTGGCCTACACAAGGCCCAGGGGCCCGGCTTAACATCACCTTCCACGACAACCACCACCAAGCGGCCATGCGCAGTGGTACACACTTAAATTCCAGCACTCTGGAAGGCTGAGGCAAGAGGATACCAAGTACAAGCCTTGCCTGGGCTTCAGCGAGGCTAGTGACGTAGCAAGAACTTACTTGAAAATTTAAAAAGGGGGGGGGGCTGGGCTCAACCCCTAGTTCTGAGAGAAAAGAAGGATTTTTACATTTCCAGTTGTGGAAGTTTTAAAATCCTTTTCTTTGTCCATTCAGAAAGTTCTAAAGTGAATAGTTTTCAAAACCTGGGAGGAAATTTGGGGCTATGAAAAGGCAGGAAGGCAGTGAAGTCGCCCTTTTTCCCTTGGTGCTGGGATGGACCCCAGGGCCTTGTGTATGCCAGCTCGGTGGGTGTTCTAACATAAAGCCACACTTCTAGCCCTGAGTCTGTCTGTCTGGTTTTTTTTTTTTCTTCCCTGAGATGGGGTCTCACTGTGTAGCTAAGGCTGGCCTGAAATTCATGGCAATCCTCCTGCATCAGCCTCCTGAGTGCTGGGATTACAAATGTGTGTTTCCCTAAGCCCAGTTGAGATACTTTTCTTTGAAAGGGTTAGGAGCTGATAGGTTGCTCAGAAATGACTGAAATCAACATTTCTAGCCCTCCAGGTAGAAAATACCAAGTTGAAAAAACCAGAGTTGACATTTCAGAATCGGAAATAGGATCCTTAGAGGTTGAGAACTCTTCCCTTCCCGTGTGCTTTGTACTTCCCCCTTCCTCCCCACCTGGGGTGGGCTGATGGCTGTGAGTGTTCCTGGACACCAGTCTCAAGATTCTGGACCCTGCTCTGCAAGGGCTATGAGCATTAGCTGGGCCCAGTTTTGTCATAGGTTGGAAAGCTCTGCACCCTCCATGGGCACCCAAGAGCCAGGACATCTGCAGGCCTGAGGCTGGGGAGCCAAGGGGTCCCAGTCAGTGGCCCCAGCCTGTGTGTGGACCTGGAGGGTCAGACTCTGTGGCTTACAGAGTGTTTTGGGTGGGACCATGTGACTTTTTAGGGCTAAAAACAGCCTGGTGCAGAGTCCTGAGCTTCCCAATGGTTGTTGATAATAAAATCAGCTGAGAGCAAGATATAATTCTGCACGGAGGGCTATGTCCTCCAGCCCTTTCTAAAGGCACAAAGCCTGCTTCCTCACGGGACTTCAGATCTGCATCCAACCTGAGAGTTTCTTCTCTAGTTATCCAGCCTCCTTGTCCTAGTGTACCTAGAACCAGGGATCAGGGGGAATCCTTACCCCAGAGAGTCAGATGATGGCTACCGTTAGTGGGACTAGAAGTCACTACCAGGGGAAGTGAGTCCCTTTCCTGAAGGGACTTTTGAGCCATGCTGTGGCTTGTCCAGAAGGAAGCCGGCTTCGATGTCCAGGAGCTGTATTGATGAATAGTAGCAACCAGTGAAACCTCCTCATCTTTTGAGAATACAGGGTCAGGTCCAGGAAATAATAGCAACCAGCTGCTGTTCTGGGCAGAAAAAGAATCACCGAAGGCACCTGCTTTTCCAGGCCCTTCGAGCCCCAGTGGTTTTGTCCCATTATACCTAGTAGGAGAAACCCTGCGCTTGTGGGCCAGGAGCCCGTGCTAACCAGGGCTGGGCTGCAGACCCTTCTGTGCCCCTGTGACAAACCCTCCCCGGGGAGGTCCCGCCCCTCGCACACCACCCGTGCTGCACAGTCCTCACCCATCCCAAGTTGAGGTCACTGGTGAGCAGGATCAAGGTAGCATTTTGAGCAGAGAACCTGAGGAAGACCGTGTCTGCCATGCAGGCGCACAGCCAAGCTGGTGACAGTAGAATTGAAGAGGACACACGGGTCAGGCCTCGGTGCAAGGTTGGCCCTCCACGTCACCAGGGGCCGTGATATCCCTGCCAGGTGAAGGGATAGGAGAACCAGAGCCTGCTGCTGGCTTTGTCATCTTTCTTCTTCCTGAGCTGTGGAGAGGGCAAGGAGGAGAGGGTCCCGTAAAGGCTGGGAGGAGTCTGTGCTGAGTCCTTCTCTTTGAAGGTCAAAAATAATATCTTCTCCCCTTGCTGCTCCTCCTGCCTGCCCTTACCTCACGAAGAGATCCCCGTGGCACCGCCAACCACTGCCGCCAGCAGCGTGGAGGAGCCTGAAGGTAAGCTCCCCCCTCCAGCCCGAGTTCTTGTGTGTCACCTTTCCTGAGTGTGGCATGGGAGGGCGGACTCCCCCGGGGGCCTGGGCTCTGTGAGTGGTGCCATCTCCAGGCCCCCACTGAAGAGGAGGGAGCCACACGGCACTTTTTGGTGATTTTGCTTCTGAGAATAAAGTAAAAGATCTTTTCACAGAGCCAAAAGGCAAGTCTCCTAATGCCAGAGCCCTAGAGGCGAAGCCTTTGTGCTGGCGGCCACGGTTAGAATGCTGCCTGCTGGCCAGCAGCATCCGGGCCTCCTTCCTGGGCCACGGAGGAGGAAGGGGTGGGGCTGGCACTGACACTTCCTGGGCTTGGGAATTTGAAGGTCCACGAGGTGGGGCAGGAGGAGAATCCCACATTCACTTTCTTCTGCTTCTAACTGAAGACGTAGCATGTCCTCCATGACAATTGGGGGCACCAACCACAGGTGGTGATGGGGCCGCCAGTAGTGATCACAGCTGTGTTCATATCACATTGCTCTTGGTACAGATATCATGAAATATTTCTGCTTCAAAATTATAGACATTACTTGACCTACTGCTAGCTCCTGATTTATAGTCCTTTACAAAGAAACGTCATCCCAACACTCTGGGAGGCTGAGTCAGGAGGATCGAAAATTCAAGCCAAGACTGAGCTATAATCTCTGGCCCTTTTCAATTTGTATTTTCTGACTAAGCCCAAACTTTCTTTCTGCTTACCTGCCCCAGCTTCCTCTCAGCAGATGCTCCTCAACTTATATATCCTGAAAATACCCCGAGTATAAAACACACCACCCACTGAGTGTCCTCCTTCAGCTATAGGGCACACTGCAGAGTGCAGGGCTGATGGACCCACGCCTCCCTGATGCTGCTGGGCATCCGGAAAGAGGATCTGACTGCAGGTGGCGAGTCCAGGAAAAGGTCCAAATTCAAAATCTGAAATAGAGTTTCTTGACTGTACCTAGCTTTTCACACCATGGTAAAGTCAAAACTGCCTACTTCAAACCACCACAAGTCAGGAGCATCCAGGTCGTGTTTTAGCACTGAAACATCCTGGGAAGGGCCCACAGGCTCCCAGGTGCCATTTGAAAGGCCTTGAAGCCCTGACTGTGCACGTACAAAGGGCACAGAGCCTGGCAGCGTGGCGTGCCTGCTGAGAGCAGTCCAGGCACATGCTGGGCCCTGGTGGTGGGGACACTGTGGCTTCTGCCCACTGGTACTTGGAGAAGGCAGTGGTAGTGACATTCATGCCAGCCCCAGGCGCCCTTCCTATCTCCACATGGGAGCTGGGGAGAGCTTACAAATCCACATGGGGGCCTGCACTTTGGGATAGGCTTCTGGGTTGGACTAGCCTTGGGCACTTCTGGGTTGGCATTGCCCTGGGCACTTGAGAGAAATCACACTGGAGCTTGTGCGTGCAAAGAGAGCAGACGTCCTGCAAGAGGGAAGACAGACGTGTACTTCAGGAAGTACTGGAGGCTACCCTGGAAAGGCAAAGACAGCCAGGCCTGGGGAGTTGGCCGGCCAAGGTGGCTGTGCCTCTGGCTGAGCAGCTGCGATGGGTGAGTTTGAAGGAAACCACGTCAGAGGGTGTCTGGGAGCTGATGCCAGAGCAGGTGTGGGGAGAAGGCCCTCTACCGTGGACAGGTCACGGCAGCATCCTCAAGTAGTTCAGCTTTGGGGACAGCAAGATTGGGGGGCAGAGAGCCAGTGGGAAAAAGTCCCTGAGAAGGCCACATGGCTATGCACAGCTGGTGTAAAACATCCACAGTTCCTCGCTCTATTAGACAAAGGCTCTCCTTGCTTTTTTTCTTTTTGTAGAGCTCAAAATCAAAGCCAAGGCTAGGCAGATGCTGCAGTGACTTACAAGAGATTCCTGAGCAACACTTCTAATACCTCTAGCATCCTCTTTGGAAATGTCTTCCTTGACAGTCCTTGGCTGGTTAATGAACTTTTCTGATTCTGACTGTTTATTTCCTTATTTCTTTCTTTACAAATATGATTTAAACAATGTACTTTCCTCGCAGAGGGGCTGGCCAGTCAGGTGTGGGTCTTGGAGCATTGATCAGACCCTTGCTGACTTGTGAGGGCAGCACAGGTCAGCCTGGGGCCACCGTGTGGGCCTGAGGGCCTTCCCGTCAGAGAGGCTGAGCAGCCCCTCCAAACCTGTCCCCTCTTGCCATGTTTGAGCAGGGAAGGCCTCTGTGTGAAGCTGCCTGAGAAAAGCTTATTTACTTTTACCTGCCAAACAGAAGAGGGAGAATTAATAAGCAAGGATTTGTTCTGAAGGCTGACAGACATAACCTCGCACTGAACTCATCCGCTCGAAGGGCCAACTCACTCCGGGAATGTGCTTTACCTGCTCCCGGAGCGGGCTGCCAGCTCCCACAGGCAGGACAGCCAGGAAAGGAGAGAGCAGAGTGACCCTCACTCAAAAAGGGCGGTGAGCCTGAGGTTCCTCAGAGGCCTCAACACCCGTCTCCCTCCTCCTCCTCAGCTTAGGGGAAGTTGTGGCTTGGCTTTTGTGGAGGTCGCTTGGTTCACTAGAGGAGTGCTGTTCTGGTGCCAGTAGATCTGGGTTGCTCCAGGTCTTGGACTGAGGAGGGTTGGGGCCCTGTGCTCCTAGGGTCCTCCTTACCAGCAGGACCAACCCTCCTCTCTTGCTTGGGTTTCATCCTCATCCACACCTGATGGCTGACTACCCACATGCCCTAGCGGAGGCCTGGGCCAAGATGCCTGGGGGAAATATTTCACACCTGGGAGGACTCACAGCTTGTGCTACTTTACTTGCAGTAAATATTTCCACCTGTGGCCTGTTTCAGGCTAGCCTGTGGAAGAGATGGGTAGGGCGGGCCCTCAGCCCATGTGAACTGACCCACCCTACCTTGCTTTGGGCCTGTCCAGGAAACACAGAGATCCATGGGAAGGGTAGGTGCCTCTGCTAGTCTTCCTACTTCGCAGGGGTCTGTTGCCTTTGAGTACGGGCTGGGCCCAGGGCCGGGTCCAGGAGTGAGGAGCCAGCCAAATGCTGTCCCTCAGGCCTCAGTGTCCCCGGATTGGGGCTGAGGTGGTTTCCAAGTGCTCCTTGGATGCGGCCCTCAGGAAGCCTAGGGAGAGAACTCTGCAGGCAGCAGCTGGCCCCATGGGATACTTCGGTCATGCCGGCAGGTGAGTTGGGGAGGAGGTCAGGTTTGAGACGTCACACGGAGTGACCTCTCCGCACCTCGGACTATCATTAAAGAAAAGGAGTTTGTGTCCACTTGCAACCTGGACTTTTCTCAGAGTAGCCTTTTGCTTCCCAGCCTAGGGACTAGGTTGGTAAGAACGTGGATATGTGGCCTCAAGACTTGAAGTATGAATGAGATTTTGGCCGTCAGGACAGAAGGGAGGAAGAGGCTTCGAGTTGGCAGTTTGCACTCGACTTGATCTCTTGTGGTTTCTTCCCTGGATTGAGGAGTCGTGATCCCCTGGCAGGGCTGTTTGCGTGATAAATGCGATGATCCAAGTGAAGCCTGTGCGTCAGTGGGGGGCTGGTTGTAAGTGTGTATGTGTGTGTGGGGGGGATAAAACCATGTGTGTCAAACATGACTATGCAGTGAGGGTTTGAGCCAAGTTGGCCATGTTTCTGCCAGCCTCTGCCCAGGAAAGCAGGGTTTGGGGGGAGTTACTGGCCTCAATTCAGGTGTGGAGAGTGAGCTCGAGGTACAGTCTTCAGGAAAACCCTCAGGGTAACAAGTTGGGTGGCCCCAGGAGCAGCTGAAGGAGCCATCAGAGCTTTCTAGTTGGTAGTGTCAGACCCTGAGCCAAGCAGCTAAGATGATAATTTGATCAAAGTTCAAGTACTGGACTTCATGCTAGCCAAAGGTGAAAGCAGCTCAAATGTCAGCGGGTGAATGGATAAACCAAATGTGGTACATCCATACAACGAAATATTACTCACCTATGAAAAGGGTGAAATGCTGACATTGGTACAACATGGCTAAACCTCTTAACATGCTAAGTGAAAGAAACCATACAAAGGGTATGATTCCATTTATAGGAAGTGTCTAACAAATGCAAATCCAGACATAGAGCGCTTAGTTGTTGCCAGGGACTGAGGGGTAGAAGGAATGGAGTGGGCTGGTTAATGGGCCCCAGCTTCCTTTTAGGTGACAGGAAAGTTTGGGAGCTAAATAGCAGTGATGAGTTAGATGGCTTGGTGAATGTTTTTATCACCACAGAATGACACACTATAGAGTAGTACATTTTATGTGTATTTTGCCAGGTGCTTAGGTCAGAGGCCCAGACTGCAGTGAATGGTTGGTGCAGGGTTGGGGTCAGCAGGGCTGAGCAGTTTCCAGTGCTCAGGGAAGTGCTGAAGGGCTGAGCCTTCAGTGGTACAGCTGTGGGTACTTCACTTTGAATCATGCAGGCGAAGTCAGACCTCACACCTGCAGCCTCCTCTTCTTTGGAGACACCTGAGAAGGATGTGGTTCCTTGAGTTCTGGGGTGGGGACACTTTGGAATTCCTGGAGTAGAGGAAGGGGCCGAGGGGTCCACAGAGGACTGCTGGTGGATGGTGGGTTGAGGGCCATGCTGCTTAAGGAGACCCATGCTTTGACCCAGGCACCCACAGGGGTGCCATGATAGGCCAGGCCGTCCAGAGCTGGCCACTTAGGTAAGTGGGCAATGAGTCGTTAACATCATGAGTACTGGACTGGGATGGGATGTGACCCAAGACCAGGCATGAATGGATTTTGGCTCAGTGTGACACTCACTGTGTGCTCCATGGTGTTCCAGCTGTTTTTTTAGCTATATAAGTGTCTCTTCCACCCACGTGAGGTAGATGTTTTGCTTACATCCATGTTACATAGGAGGAAGCTGCAGCTGCTGGCTGATGTCACCTGGGCTTGGCATCTGAGTGAGTGACCACCCCGTCCTTCTGTCTATAGATGTTATGTTGCTTGGACACTTTGGGGCCCTTTTACATTTCTTTCTGCTCATGTGTGGTAACATCATACCAGGAAAGAGGGTACCCTTGAGTGCCTGCTGGTGGTGGATGAAGGACCTGAAACCAAAGAGAGATGGGCCACTTAAAAGCCAGTGGGTATCGGTGGGGGGTGGTTCACCTCTGTAATGCAGCACTCAGGAGGCAGAGGCAGGAGGATTGCTGCGAGTTTTATGCCAGCCTGAACTACACAGTGAGACAAGGGTGCTTTGCAGGTGCCAGATGAGGCGCACATGCCTGCACTTGGTGGGTGGGTGGGGCTGCCAGGACAGGTCAGGGTTTGGGAGAGTAGTTAGCAAAGGCCTCATCCCTTTGGGCACATGGCAGCTGGCGTGACGGGGTGTATGAATCAACTAGTACTAGAAAAGTGGGTGGGCATCATAAAACAACACTGGCAGACAATCAGCTGCAAATTGCTAGAACAAAGAATTGAGCGAAAACGTCATTATGGAATTAATATGTAAAGGTTAGTGGCTTTTCCTGAGAAACTTGCATCAGAAGTGACTAATGGCAAAAGTGTCATGATAGATGAATGAATGCATACAGGGGAATATCTGCCCTGTGCTAATTGCTCAGGGGATGCATCGTGCTGGACAAAATTTCAGTTGGAATATAATGGGCATGGTGGTGCACACCTGTCATCCCAGAACTTGGAGAAACTGAGGCAGGATTGAATGTTGGAGCACAGCCTGGGCAACGAAACCACTTAGCAAGAGTATATCCCAAAGTCAAAAAGGGCCGGGGATGCAAAATGAAGGCCCTGATTTCAACCTCAATACCCCCCCCCACACAAATTTCAATTAGAACAGCACTGAAAATATCAAGCACACAGAATCAATGTAGCAATGAAAGCATAGGATATGTATTTTTCAAAAAGAAAAAAACAGACAAGATTTTTCTGAGGGGCACCAAAGACCAGGAAAAAAAAGGAAGGCCTTGCCATATGCTGGAAAGCCAAGATTCAAAATTGTTAAAACTAAGACATTCTATAAATAATTATAAATTTAGCATAATTCTGTTATAAATCCCAATTGGATGGATGATTTTAAAGTTCAGTTAGAAAAATAAATATGTAAGAATAGCCAAGAATTTTTAAAAAGATGACTAATGGTGATTTGCCCTACCAGACAGCTAAAAATATTGTAAACAGGATATTTAGTGTGGTCGGAGGGAGACATCACCAAGGCTGAGCAGAAAGTCCAGAAACAGACTGAAACATAAACAGAACTTAGTATACAACAAATCAACGATCCCTCATCAGTGTGGAAAAGAATAAATTAGTTGATACGTGGTACTGAGAAAACTGGCTAGTTAAAAATAACAAAATTAGCAGGGCCTAATGGCATATGCCTGTAATCCCAACAGGGCTGCTGTGGAACTCACCATGTGGCCCTGGCTGAGACAGGAGAAGCAAAAGTTCAAATTCTTGCTTAGGCCACTTAGCAAGAACCTGCTCAAAATAAAAAATAAAGGGCCGGGGATGCAGATTGATTCAGAAGTCCTAGGTTCAATCCTCAGTGCTGCAAAAGTAATTCATGAAAAAATGAAGAGATCCGGTGTGTGGTCAAGTGACAGGAGGAGACCCCATGATAGACAACACACATTGAGGCGACTTCGATGCGGTGACTGGGTCAGAGAACATTTCGATTAACCTGTTTCATTATATTCTTATAGTTCAGTGTTTCTCGGACCGGGGAATGTTCTGTCCTCAGGGGGCACTTGGCACTGTCTGGAGACATTTTCATTTGTCACAGCTGGGACGGGGTTTCTACGGCCACTGGTTGTGTCCTGCCAAACGCCCCACGTCACATATTCCGGACGGCCCTGCAGTGAAGAATCGCCTCTCCGCAGGGCCAGTAGTGCCGGGATCGGGAGCTGTGCTGGGTCGTGCACGACAGAATCCATGTGTTCTGTGACAGTTCGGAGA
The DNA here is from genome assembly GCA_004026965.1 of Petromus typicus. NCBI lineage: Eukaryota > Metazoa > Chordata > Mammalia > Rodentia > Petromuridae > Petromus > Petromus typicus. The sequence continues at coordinate 35,462 of PVIR01003081.1, forward strand.
GATGTCGCAGCCTTTTCCTGGGCACCCAGCTCACTTAGGAGGCACACGTCATGGTGACACAGACGTGGCGGAAGATTTAGAACTGCTGCATGTCCCCAAGCCAGCAAGTGCTTCCTGTGGGAAGGCACTAAACATTTTTTTGGCCTGTTCCTTTATCTGTGGTAACACTCAGCTCAAACCAAAAGGATAGTTACCCCCATTGTGAGTTTGACTATAAACTGGTACAGTTGGGGTGAATGTGCTTTGACTCATTATGAAACTTTTTATCATGAGGCATCTCAGAGGAGGAGAGAGTGGAGTGAGCACATTCTCATCACTTAGACTTAACAATTCATGTGTTGCCATATTGACTGGAACATTTCTTTGCTGAAAAAACTTTTTTTTGTTGTTGTGTTGTTAGGAATTGAACCCAGTACATCACACATACTAGGCACATGTTCTATGACTGAGCTATATTTCCAGTCCTGCTGAAAAAAATTTTTGTTTTTTATTTTGAGACAGGAACTTAGATGTAGTGCAGGCTGACCTGGAGCTCACTATTAATCCAGGCTGGTCTTAAACTTGTGGTGATCCTCCTGCCTCAGCCTTCCAAGTGCTGGGATTACAGGCATGTACTGCCATGCCCCGCTTTGTTGAAAAATTTTAAGGAAAAGTTTAAGCATCATATTTTATTCTGCGAATTTTCAGAACACATCTCTGAAAAATAAGAACATCTTTTCAATGCCATCAGTAATCTAACCAAATTAATAAGAAGTGCTGAAATATCACCTGATATGTAGTCCATATTTCAAAAATTCCCTTTTTCCTCTGAATATCTTTTACATCTGAGTTGCTCAGTGAATGTAGGAGTGCTTGTAGGGTCCTGGTCCTGGGCTGCTCTTGCAGATATAGTGCCCCTGCCGGCAGCCCTGTTGTGAAGAGTGCTGGCCCTGCCACGTCATTTGTCCCCACGCCCTTCAAGAGGAGCTCGTGGTATCCAGGCCTAGCCCACTGTGTGGCTGGAGGGAGTAAGCTCTGTGCTTTCTTCAGAGCCGTCTCCCTGAGGAAGGGTGTCTCCGGGCAGAGGACCAGGGAGCCTGGTCAGGGGCCATCTTATATCTTCCCGGTGGGCATAGAGGGTGTGGAAGCTGCAAGAGCCTAAGCGATTATTTAAGCTAGTTAAACCAAGGTTTTCTTTTTATGGTATTGAGGGTCTCACCATGCTAGGTCTGTTCCCCCTGAGCTCACACCCTCGGCACTCTTTGCCAGGCTTCTAACCAGGATTTCTCGGCCTTGGCACTGTGCTGTCAGGGATGGAAGGTTGGTCTGGCTACTCATGACAGTCAGATGTCCCCTGGTCATAAAGCAGCCCCCGGTAGAGAGCCCTGGGTTAAACTTAGGTGTCTGGACCTCAGCCGAGGAGAGGAAAGCAGTGAAGAGGAGGGCCTCTTCCAGCCAGTGGGACCTGCTCACGTCCCTGGCTTGAGATCAGACCCATCCCACAGGTATTAGGTTGAACTGTGTGGACTTAATTCAGGGCCCCAAATAACAATTTGATATGCTTGGACTGCTCTGGGAAGCCTCAGTAAATCACTTCTCGTTCCTGCTTTCTCATTTAGCAAATCAGTGACTGTCTGCCTCTGTCTCTCTAGATTCTGTCTCTGCTTCTGCTTTCCTCAGTCTTTTGCTTTCTCCTTCTCCGGCTTCTACACCACCTGCCAATGCTCCCTCCCTTTCCCTGGCTGCCTCCTCCCATCCTCTTTCTTCCCTTTCCTCTTTTGGGGCTCACACAAAGGACAGGGCAGAGGTCAGGGTGGGGTGAGCAGGGCACAAGCTCCCCAACCCCCTGCCCTGCTGCCAGGAGCCTCATCACCCCAAGGAGCACAAAGGAAGCCATTTGCATTGCTGGGTTCAGGACCCCATTGTTCCCTTGTCCCTGGGCCGTTGCAGGTGGAGCTTCACCAGCCTGGAAAAGGATAAAGGGATGAGCGGAGGCCAGAGGAGCGGGGGTGGGGGTGGGGTCGGGGGGGGGGGTGGAATAGTTAGTCCATCTTGGGAGCTCTTCCCATTGGGAGCGCAAGGGTCTTGGGTGATGGGACAAGTGGCAGGTGTCAGGGACAGCAGGATAGCAGCCCCAACACCCACACCTCTGTCACACAGCTGTCACGCAGACCTACTGGCAGAGGCTGGTGGGGGTGGGGAGGTGTGCGCTGCAGCCAGACTGAGGCTGGAGGCTTACAGAGCCCCTCCAGGAGCCCTGCCCACATCTCTGCCCTGAGCCTTCAGGATCAGCTGTGGTAGGTCGCTGACAGGCCCTCCATGCAGAACCTCAACAGCCACTGGCCTGGCATGAATAAAGCCCTGCTCCTACCCCAAGGGGGCTGGGCAATGCCCCTAGTAGTCCTTTGATTATTGGAATACTGCACCTGATGTAAAACTACCTAAGACTTATAGTAACAATAATATATATGATCATTGACCCGTACTTTGGAGCTTACGGTGTATTTCACCCTACTACAGTGTAAGCATCTTGCAAGGCACTGCTTAGCTCTTCTAGACCAGGGCTCAATGACTGGCTCAATGGTTTAACAGCCCCCTCCCTCACCCCTCTCCCAAATCTGGGGCTTTGTTGGAGGCTGACTGTGGATCACCGAGACCCTGCCCTCCATCTTCCCTCCTTCTGCCATCAGAAGCTGGGCAGGGCCTGATGGGCAGAGCCAGTCTTCTGTTCTTAGAGGAGAAGGGAATGAGCCAGTGATAGAACCTGCCCGGATGTCCCCAGGGTACAAAGCACTGGGAGGGCCTACAGGGCTTGGAGGCCAGGAGGCTAATAGCCCCTCCTCCTTGGCTGTGTGATGCTTGGATTGTCTCCACCCCAACCTCTTTTTGAGCGAGTTGCTCCTCTCATGCTTTCTCCTGGGGCTTCCCAAGTGCTCAGTATGGCCACACAGAACAAGTCCTCTGCCTCTGCCTCAGGCCTGGTCCAGAGATGTGACCTCACAGATCGTGAACCTGGGTTTGCATGCAGCACCACAGAGCTTTGGTGTCAGAGGAGTAGGTGAACATCTCAGGGTGGTAGGGTACTGCACCTTTCCTGGCCCTATTTCCAGAAAGGCAATGGCTCTGTGGGGAAGAATGTTACAAAGGTCACATGCACTGTTTCATGGTCTCTGCTCAAGAGTGAAGTATTTGTGGGATTGAGGAAAGGTGAAAGCCCTTTGTTCGCAGATGTCAGCAATGATCAAGAGTCTGAAAAGAATTTAGGTGGCAGAGAGGTCTGTGGGACCCAGTGGAACATAGGTGCTGGCCAAGGCCTGCTTACATGTTCTCTAGAGCTGTTCGTGCGCTGTTGTTCTGCTTTCACGGTGTCAGGCTGGTCTTTGAAACTGGCCATAGTGGGATATCTGCATCACTGAAATTAGCAAATTATGCAAATCATAATTTTGTAATACTCCAGAGAAGTACTTGCTAAACATTTCTAATCATAGTGTCATCCAGAAGGGACTCGGGAAGAGTGCTGATCTTGATATCAGGAAGAACCTAGAGATAAGTCATCTTTTCTTGTCTCTGCAGTGGACAGATAGGGACAGTAATGTCCAGAGGAGGACAGTGACTTGCCGTAGGTCACAGGGATATTGGTGCAGAACCAAGGTTCCCACTATACACAGAGCCTCCATCGAGGCCTCTTTTCAATTCCTAGGTGGTGGAGAAAGGGAGACACAGAGTTGAAAAGAACCCTCCTGTGGAAGGCACATTAGGAATCCATGGACTGCTCGGAGCAATGTGCCAGAGAAAACTGCTTCAAGATTTTCTTCAGGCACAGGCTGGATGAGACTTGGTCCTCTCTGCTGCTTTTTCCTTGGGTCCCCAGAGCTCTTAGTCTGGCATCTTTCTTGCTTTCCATAATTCTGGTCACAAACCGAGTTGGGTGAGAGCTGAATCAGATTCAATGGTTATGGGGAAATTTGACCCAGTTCTCATCCCATTCACTGTGGGACCAGAATCGAGGCAAGAATTGAGTTTGTGAGCTGAGGTACCACTGACATGCCGAAGGAGTGGTTCCATTTAAAGGGAAAAGGACAGACCCATTATACTTGTCCCTATCTGTGGACCACAGGCCATGACTGTCCCTGGGAATAGACCTATGTAACCTCCCAGGTATCTGCAAGTAAAACAGTGTCCTTCAGCCCACAGTGGTCCTTCAGAGAAGGCCATGTATGTGTACCAGGGAAGCTGGCATTATGGCAGCTGGGTGTGTGTGTACTGGGCCAGTGTAGGGGTCAGGCTGGATGCCCCTACGTCTGCCATAGTCAGCTCTCTGGATCCATGGATCCTGTGTGTATGCTTCCATTCAACCACAGTTTAAAACTATGCAAAAAGAAGTTGTGTCTAGGTTGAATGTATAAACTCTTCTTGTTACTATTCTGTACATAACAGCTATGTGCATAGTACTTACATTGTGTTAGGCATAGTAAGTTATCTAGAGGTTATTTAAGGTCTAAGAGAGATTATATGTAAGTTTATGCAAATACCATACCATTGGGACTTGAGCGTCCTCAGGATTTGATATTGGTAGATAGTCCTGGAATTAGTATCCCTGATTCTGAGAGTCACTTGTACTTGGTAAGTACTATAGTTTAATAGGGAATTTTATTGAGTTCTGGGAGCCATCTGTGGGCTTTTGTTTCATCCACTGTCTAACACAGTGGTGGCGAACCTATGGCATACATGTTTTTTTTCTTTTAAGACAAAAAGATGTTAATTTAGTCTTATTTTTTCTGAACTAAATCTTCAGTATTCAGGTTCTGTTGCAGTGTTGAAACTTTCTGATAATGAAGTGAGTTTTGGGTTGCAGGTCATGCGGTCATCTCTGAAAGGTTCGCCATCACTGCTCTAGTAGATCTACACTGTAGGAAAAGGTTTGAGAGAGTGCATCCTGTGTCTTACAGTCTGGGAGCCTTTGTCCAACTGGTCAGTCAGGATGTCTCACTCCTCTCTGTCATCTCTCTTCTCTGCCATGCATACCACCCCTACTGCTGTCGTAGGACAAACTCTCCTTACTCCTTACTCTGTTTTGGTCAGGCAGACTGCACGCTATCACAACCATCCCTAAGAGTACAGGTGTTTCTGGCTCATACAGCAGTCATCCCCCATGGGTATGCCTGGTTGGGTGGCTTCCTTCACAGTGATGGGTCAGGGGCCGAAGTTCTTCCATCACATGGCTGTGCCATCCTCTAGAGCCTCAGGGTCATCACTGAGAAGTTCATGGCAGACTTCTCTGTGCTAGGCCTGAACATTTTGTGCATTACTCTCATACGCTTGTCCCATTGGCCAAAATTGGTCATGTGACCACACCTAACTGCACTGGATCCTGGGTAATACTCAGGAGGAAAATAAAATAGTATTTGGTAACCACCAGTAGTCTTCAAGATAGATTATTCCGGATCATGGTGATGACTTCAGGGGAATCTGTGGCTGTCAAAGTAGTGCTACAGCAATTAGCTTCAGAAAGTAAAGATGAGTGACCTAGCTGGGAGAGGGGTGAGTGTTGGAGGGCTTTTCTCTTGTTGGAAGCAGTTTAGCCCAGGCTTGGTTTGAGAGAGTGCATCCTGCACAACAGCTGCTGAGATTTGGGGTGTAGGCAGAGTAAGCTAGGGCACCACTGGGTTCCAAGGTATGATCTCATCAGCACTGGCTCAACCTGCTGACCTAACCAGCCAGCCAACCAGCTGGGGGGACACTACAGGATTTCCTGCATCCCTCTCTTTCACTAGCCTCCCAGGGAGCCTCAGCTTAGCTCATCTGAATCCCAATTGAGTGTAACGGCAGTTCCAGTTTGTGTCCACTGTTGGCTGTCACTGCAGAAGTATACAGACAGCCAACTGGATCCCTGTTGGGACAGCTTTGTTTTCCCCACTGAACACAAAATCTCCTGTTCACTGGGAGAGCTGACAAGGAGACCCTGTGGGGCAGGCCTTGTGGGAGCAGATACCAGTGAATACAGCACCGAATGACTTCAGCTTATTAAAGGCGAATACATGGGATAACTCTGCCCACCGAGTGGGAGCCAGAATGGGGGGCACAGAGCTGTTACAGCAGATTAGTGGCCACAGACTGATGGAGGCAGGTGCGGCCTTTTCTGCAATTTGGAGAGTCTTATGGAGTATGGACCCTGTGCTGTATAAATTCCTCCCTTGGCCTCCTCTGGGCTACGGGCTATGAATGGGGGATTTCTTATTTAGCCAGGCTTGTAGTAGCTTTCGTATTTCTCTTGTCTCCCTGCCAGCTCTGAGAATTCCTTCAGAATTCTGATCAGAGGAATTGTGCTTTTGTCTACTTATATATTTTCTATTGATTCATTCATTGATCATGCATTTATTTGCTCAGGCCTGCACTAGGTGCTGGGGTTACAGAGCTGAGAACATGAGGGACTCATGGTGAGTCATATGAGGGAGGCACACAAGTGAGCAGATTATCCTAACTCAGGGCATTAACTGTTAGCCAGGCCTGTCTGCATCTGTAGATGCGGGTGTCACTGCCCGTGGCTGATGAGCAGCAGGCACTGAGCCTACTGGATCTTCCGCTGCCTAATGAGTGTAGTTTCAAGTCTAAGGTGGCTTGTTCTCCCCCGCAGATGGGCTGCTGTTTCCTAATGGCACAGATGGCAGATAAGAGAGGAAGACACAGTGGTCCCTCTGTACCCTTGAGGGATTGGTTCCAGTCTCGCCACCACGAAAATCCACAGATGCTCTAGTCCCTGATATTGAGTAGCATAGTGTTTGCACATACTCTGCACACAGCCTCCCATATAACTAACTCATCTCTATGCTATGTACTACCATGTTGTAAATGATGTATACATACTTGTTATACTCTATATCTTTTTTTTTTAATTGAAATCTTTATTGGTACATTACATATATGCATCATGGTTGCACTCCATAATGGGGATTTGTATCAGTGTAAGACACAACTTAATTCTCGTTTTTTCCCATAGCCCTACCCACCCTACCACCCCCCTATGTACATAAAATTTGTTTCCTTACTTTTTTGTTATAATCTCATTATTTTCCCCCTTCACTCTATTACACTTGGAGTATTTTCTATTTCACAATATATAGCATACAATTCTAGGACTCATTTACATCTTTATTTTCTCATACCAGAGAAAAGATGCAATATTTACCCATCTGTGACCTATTTATTTCACTTATATACTCTATATCTTAGAGAATAATGATAAAAAGTTCATGTGTTCAGCATGCACAATTGTTAATGAATATGTTTGCCTGGTAGTTTGTTGAAGGCATGGATAGGGAACCTATGATTACAAAGGGCCAGGTATACTTAAAACTGGGGGTGCAGCTGGAAATTTACGGTCTTCAAGCAAAAACCCTAGAAGGCTTATCTTAGGAGGCAGAATTTGCATCATGAAAAGCATGAAGAGACTGTCAGCCAGTGTTTCTTGGGTCCTGATGCAGGTTTGGCCTCCTTGTCTTTTCCTTCTGGAGTTGGGGACCCCTCTTCGTCCCTCCCTCATCTGACACCCCTCTTCCAGCTGGGTAGCTCATCTTCACAGGCAGAATCATGCCTGTCTCATCTTTCTCCCCTCAGGTGGCAGAGCTCATCTCGGGGGGGCAGTTTGGAGCATGTTCTATGGCCAGGGTCTTGGTGAGCATGCCGCTGAGGAAGGAGTGGGTGGTGGTTTGGCCGGTAGAGCTCCAGACAGCCTGACTCCCGAGGGAAGCGGTGCATGTAACCAGGGACTCTTCCAGACTTGTCAAGGAGCCAGAGTCACAGTTCTCAGCCTCTATCATAAGCTGATGAGCTGATGTTTATGGATACGAGGAATAAAGCTAGGTGGTTGGGGTCTTCCACACATAGGACCATCCTTGTAGGTGAACACTGGCCAGTCTCTTGTCCATCAGAATTGTCCTGAAAGTGCCTCTCAGAGGCCTGCGTGTGAGTGTCCCAGCAGGTCAGATGAAATGTGAGGGCATCTCGGGGATCCACAATGATGCCTGAACTCTAGGGTGCACCTCTTCTCGCTCTTCTTCCCTTCCAAGGAACCCCTTTAAAACTGGGAAACAAACATGGAATGGTAGTGAAAGTGCTGGGTTTGGCGATTTCTGGAGAGAGAAGAGATGGTTAAACAACAGGAGATGGATATGGATGATGAATTTGGCATGTTGTTAAGAGCCCAGGATGTGTCCCAGTGAGGAGGGCAGGGCAGAGAAGTCCGGGACATCCATGGGGTGCTTGATGCTTTTTCCCACTTTGGGGCTCCACACACCACAGTGGCTCCACACACCACAGTGGCTCTTTGGGGGAGAGTAGCTTCAAATAGAAAATTCCCTACCTGACCTGTTATGGCTCTGTAACACAGGTGGGGCTTTGAGGAGGTTACCGGTATGATATTGAATCCTCTATTGACTGGTTTTGCATAGTTGTGGGTGTGGATAATTGACTTACTAAAGAGAGAAGACCTACCCTGCATGTGGTTGGCACCAATCAATAGTCTTATAGCCTGGATAGAATAATAAGGGAAAGAAGGAAGGCTGGCTTCTTTCTGCCTGCCCCACCATGAACTGTCTCTCCTGTCCCTGCCCCTCTGCTGTGGTGCCTGCCCTAGAACCAACCAGCTGACTGCTGGACTGAGGACTCTACCAACTGTGAGCAAAAATAAACCTCTCTTTCTTTTTTTTTGAGACAGGGTCTTGCTTTGTAGTTTAGGCTGGTCCTAAACTCAATCTCAGACTCAGCAATCCTCCTGCCTCTGCTTCCTGAGTGCTGGGATTACAGGCGTGAGCCATCACTCCTGGCACTGTAGTATGTGGTACTGATTGCTGGTGGGCATGAGTCACCATGCTCAGCAATGTTGTATGTGGTTACCAAGGATCGAACCAGAGACCTTGCACTTACAAGGCAGGTGCCAGAGGCACTAAGCTAAATCCCCCCAACCTCTCTTTATTTAACATGTGGGGGTGTCAGGCATTTTGTCCCAGCACCAAGAATGTAACTAAGACACGACTTCATGTGACAAGTGACAGTCAAAACACAGGCACACTAGACTGGGGATATAGCTCAGTGGTTCCAGCGCCTGTCTTGCAAGTGCAAGGACCGGGTTTGATCCCCGGTAACCACATAACAATACTGGGCGTGGAGACTCACCCCAGCAGCAACCAGTACCACATACCACAGTGCTGGGTGTGGTTGCTCACGCCTGTAATCCCAGCACTCGGGAGGCAGAGGCAGGAGGATTGCTGTGATGTGACTTTGAGGCTGAGCTCAGGGCCAGCCTGAACCACAAAGCGAGACCCTGTCTTAAAAAACCTTAAAAAAAAAAACAAAAACAAAAAACAACACAGGCACACTAAAAATATACAAAATTATCTCATTGCTATGTATACAGGGTGTGAATGAAACTTAAATGAATTTAGTGTCTAGATTTGAGTTCCAGCTCCAAAATATATCATTATTTATATACAAATATTCCAAAATCCTAAAAAATTTAAAGTGCAAAAGCACTTCTGGTACTAAGAACTTTGGGTAAGGGATACCTGTACTTTTATTCTCCATGTCAGGAGGAGCTGAGTTTGGTCTTCCCAGGAGGGAGTTTCGTTTCTTTCATGCTTGTGACATTGTTGTGGTATGAGCGGCTCCACCTAAATGCAGTTTCCAGATTCCTGTGATGTTACTCACTGGCATGCCGTGGAATTTTCAAAAGCATTAGAGACAAGAATCTTTTTCCAAACATATCACCAACCTTCTTGCCTTGTTACGCCACGCACACTGAACACAATGCACCTTTGGGGATGATTCATCCACTGCAAAATTGTGTTGCCCCACGTCCACTGGCTCACATCTTATCCTCTTGCCATAGGAATGGTGGCCCATAGTGTCCACATCTGCTTTCCATACTGGTGGTCTTTCTTGCCTCTTTGTCTCCTGTTTGCGAGCAGGTTCTTTTCCCTACTAGTCACTATGTAAATATTGTTGGTCTCCGTAGTCAAATGATCTACATCCTTTTCCAACTAAGCTCACATGAAAAATACTTGGAAAAGAGTGCATCTACACTGAAGCTATATAGAATTTTTCCCCTTATTCCCCCCAAAATAAAGTATGAGTGTATCAGAGCATTTACATTGTAATTAATCTAGAGCTGATTGAATGCATCCAGGAGGATGCACAAAAATTATATGAAAATACTGCTCTGTTTGTATAAGGGACCCCACATCTGTGGATGTGGGTATCTGGGGCAGTCCTGGAGCCTGTCCACACAGATCCTGAGGGGTGACTATGGATAGACCCTAATGTATAAAGTTTTGGGCATGGCTCTTGTCTGTGATCATTGTTTGTAAACAAAGAACAATTATGCCCTAAATGAAGACCTGAAGAGATTTCCTCTGTGGTACCTGTGTGGCAGTTTGGCATTCTTCCTTCCTGTCCTGTACTCTAGGGAACTGGGATATGCAGCGAGGTGGCTTCTGGGCTGAGTTTACAGTCACAAGCATCACTTTGCATTTGCATTACACTTTCCAAGAATCTGAAGCAGTGTCACAGTCCACATGCTTATCCATGGTAAGGAAAGGGGATTGCTCTTCTGTTCTCACTCTGGGAACTGGAGAGCAGAGATATGAGGAAGAAGAACTGCAAGACTTCTGAGAGCCATGCCTCTAACATTGCAGGAGCCAGGGTGCCTCGGGGTGGGAACTTTCTCCAGAAGTGTCAAGTGCTGTCCTGTTGGTAAACCAGGTAGGTTTGTGCTAGACTCTTCTGAAGGTGGATGTAAACCACCTGGGGAAGTTGCAGGAGTCCTGGCTCACCCTCGTGCCAATGGTGAGGGAGTGTCAGGTAGTGCCAGTGGCCACAGGGGTGGAAGGGTGGATCTGCCTCCACTCTTAAAAGAAACTTTCAGTTGCAAAAGACGAGTTCTGTGGCATGTGTCCAATCTAGCAGCAGGTAGCAAGTGACAGAATGAATGGCAAGATTGTGTCAGTTTATCTACTAAGCAAAAAGCAAAACCTTATTGAGTTCTGGGCCTCTTATGGTGCTGGGATTGATTAGCAATGTCTGATTTGTGGTTGGCCAGAGAAATTGGTGGTCTGTGGGCTGCTTAACCACTTGTTCTTCATCAATTCTTCCTTTATCAACCCTAAATTGGTTTATCATAAGTCTTTCAAACTAGGAACCCCAGGTATTACACTGTCTTACTTTTTTCTCCTCTTTTCTGATTGGGCTATTATTCAGCAATAAGAGCCACAAATTGTCTGCCGTTTTGATGCAGAATTTCAGAAGTAGTTCAGGAAGAGGAATTTCTTCCTGTACTCAGAAATTTCTTGAATGTGACCTTCTTCTGGCAGGCTGTGAACATGGCTCTATTTCCTAAAAGTTTGCCTGGTAGCACAAGGAGCATCAGGGATGTAGGAGGCACTCTTTGGGAAGGGGCTGTGGTGGTGGGAATGGATGGGCCAGGCGCCAGGCACACATAGAGCTTCTTCCTCGAGGATAAGGAAGCAGAAAGGATGGTCCCTTAGGAGGGACAGCTGCCGCCCTGGAATGGGAACAGTTAGGCCTAGTGTCTGGCCACAGAGCCTGTCCAATTGGCCGTGGTTTGGTCCTGACCTTATGAATGTCTCTGTACTACAGCAAGGGCCAGTGATATTAGTAATATGTCCTTCTGCTGTGTCCCAGCCTTGGACACAGCATCCCAGGTTTCCATTTTCTCATGTGTGATGATCAGGACAGTCTTATACATTGGACCCTCAATTACAACTGGCCTGGCATATACACAATCATTCAAACAATCGGGTTAATGGAAAATCTGTCTGCCTCTTATATAGCATGTGTCCAGACAAACATCCAGATCTCAGCTTTGTTGAATTATAACCAACTTGAGATATAAGCAGCCCTTAGGAACCGATTGAGTTTGTAAGTCAAGGGTCCAGTGAACTGTGCTCCTTTCTCTGCATCCTGCTGGGGTGTGCAGGTCAGGGTTTCAGGGCTGTGCGGTGCGGCTCCTCACTATTGGGGGGAGGGGTCCTACCTTAGATTGGACACAGCTGCCCTGTGAGGCTGAGGCAGCTCTGCAGGTGGAGGACAGGGTGACCCCGAGTCTGGGACAGGTTGCAAGGCAGAGGCGGGGTGCCCTTCATGGCGATCCCTTCTGCACAGTTGACACTGGCTTGGGAGACCAAGGGTGGGCAGATAAGGGTCTGCAGACGATTCTGGATGTCCAGAAGCTGGTACAACCAGTCGGCCTCTTGCCTGCAGTCAGGAGGGCTTTCTGCAGTCCTGAAGGCTCTGGGCAAGAGGCTTTAATCTAATTACATGCTTTATTTGAGCCAATTTGTTTTCCAATCCATCTTGTTCAGCAAGAAGAAAGAGCATGCTGGGGACTCATTTTCACCCTCTTGTTCTGAGGCGGGAGGAAGGGTGGCACTCCTGCTTCATGTGGTCAGCGCAAACCCCAACCTCTCCCAGCCACCCCACCCCCAAGCCAGGCCGCGGAGCCCGACCTCGCGGGTACAGGGCTGGGGCCACCGATGCTGTCCCTGGCCGAGGGAGGAAAGGCCTGGCTGTCTCATCCCCGCTCCCCGAAGCCCAGTGCTGCGTCGCTCTGTGTCCTTCCCTCTCTGGGTTCCTATGTGTCCTGAACCAGGACAGACTTGGAGGCCAGTGAGGGGGCTGCTCATCTCAGGGTTTCCCTGACTCCCCTCCTGGCTGTGCCTGTAAGACCCACCCTCAGAATCCCAGACTCGGTCTTTCAAATCTGCTAATATATTTTCATCATAAGGCAGCGGATTTAAGATCTGTGTTATTAAAGTCCAAACAAAACACCAAAGCCTTTCCAACCTCCCCGGAGAGGGAAGATTTATCGGCTCCCGCTCTCCTCCCTAGGCAAGGAGCCGAGGGCTCCAAGCTCTGCTTTCTGTGTTCTGCAGCATATTTGAAATTGCCTTTTCCACCCTCCAGGATCCTGCTTCTGGCCTTCCTTGTTGTACCGTTGACCCTGATGAGCTCTCTGTGTAGGTTCTTTGCAGAGTCCTGTGACTTCCACCTTTAAACACAGGGGTGGTCAATCTACAGCACACTTCTGTCTTTTAAGATAGAAGAAGTTAATGCATGAGTTCTTTTTCCTATACTAAAATCTCAGTATTGAGGTTTAGTTGCTGTGTTAGCTGTAATAAATGAGTGCATTTGGGGCACTTCTTTTCTGTCAGTTCCGCTGTCACTGGACTGCGGTGTGCCGGAACCACTGGGGCCAGGGCTCACTTTGCTGGGCCTGCTCGCACTCAACTCACTAAACAGATATTTGCTGAGGGTGACGATGCATCCTGGATCCCAGGTCACTGCACTGATGCCTTCAACTTCCACAGGAAAAGGGACAATAAACGAATTGAAAACTGTTGGACTGTACAGTGTGACAAGGGCCTGGAAGGAACCACATCCTCTAAAGATGGGCAGGACAACTTGGGACCAGTCATCATTCAGTGATCCAGGACACACTTGGGCTAGAAATATCTTTGGGTTTAAAAAATATATCTAAATGTGCCAGTCAGACAACTAAATTGGTGTTCTGTCATGGTTACTAAATTAGAGGAAGGATGCTACAGCTAATGTTTCTGTGCTGATTATATGCCAGGCTTGATTTTGTTGGAATTTTAAAAGATCACAGACTTTTATTTCTGCTGAACGAATGAGGGATCTGAGGCTCAGAGGAAGACAGCAGTGCCCAAGGACACACAGCCATGAGTCCCAGAGCCAGTGTCTCCAGTGCCTTCACAGTCTTCCCACAGCCACTGCCCCGCCGGATCCTTGAAGCTGATTACGACCTGGCCTAATAAAGCCCCACCCAAAAGACAGCACACTGAGACCAACAGATGGCTCCAGGGTGTCCTTCCTAGGTGGCAGCCTGACTTCCGGTGCCTCTCATCTGCCTCTGCCTAGTTCATGCCCACTCTATTGTCAGTGGGTTTAGAAGGTTTCAGAGGTGCAAAGGCCCCCTCGCTCAGGCTTTGCAGGGAGCCCATGAGAGTCTTTTCTAGGGAGCCCTGTTTGTAGGTTTCTTTGCCCCGGCAGCCTTGGAACCCAGGGGCAGCTGCAGCCAGCTTCCTTACACCACCTTGTTCAGGGCCCTGCACTTGTGTGCCCAAGGGCTTCTCCTGCAGTCATTGGTGATCCATCTGAGCTCAGTGCTGAGAAATTAAGGTCTGACAAGGTAGGGCAGGAGGCAAGCAGAAAATTCCAGACCATGGCCCTCAGAAATGAGCTTGGGCTGAGAATGCAGGGAGTACAAGGAGGGATGTGAACAGGAGTGGGCTTTAAGCAAGTCTAGGAGGTGGAAGCCCAGGTGTGTTGGAAGGACCTACAGATGGCACATTGTGTGATCTTGGGCCTCTCCCACTACCCAAGGAGTTAGGACCTCTTCTTTTCCGACCCTGCAAATACTTGCATGCAGCCACTAAATACTCCAGCGGAGGAGATGCAAGTTAGTGAATGCTTGGTGTCGCCAGACTGGAGCAGAGGCATAGCCAAGAAAGAGGGGCTGGGGTCCAATGTGCAGAGGCCTCCACTCTAGCAGGGTTTAGGGTTTGTATCAGCTGTTCTGGGCCTGGATCACTGCATCCCTACATCTGAATTCTTTGCCCTGTGAGGTCTCAGTCTGGCCCCGCTTTTGCTGCTGCTCCGTCTTTCACCCTCCATCCCCACAGGGACCCCTGAGGCTGCTCATGCTGAAGCCTCCCCTCCCCCTCCCCTTTCCTGTGTACCAAGATCATTCATTCACCATTAGTGGCAAAGATTAGCAGTACTCATCACTGTCTCTGCTCTACTGAAGGTGATCAGGCTTGGTGTGGCCATGAGCCCTGGAGTTGCAGGCAGGCGATGGGTAGAGACAGTGGCTGTCCCAGAGCCCCTTGCCAGTGACTTCTACTTGTACCCTCAGGGCTAGAGGCAGGTTAGTGCATGGTGCCCCACAGCTGAGGCTGTGAAGAAGGGCATTTTAAGTTGCAAACACTGGGGCTTGGTGGGTACTGGGGAGCCCATGGCAGATCTGTGACATTCTTACAGGACCATGGAGGCAGGTGGCTCTCTGGGGAGAGCACGAGGAGGAGGGCTGGCCCTGTGCATACCTGGCGTGGTGTGCACAGGAAAGGAGAGGAGCTTGACCCTACCTGGGAATGCTTCGTGGGGCCAGAGCCCTTGCTCCAGCCTGCTGAACCCCAGGTCCCCAGCACGTCAGGAGAGGAGCCATGCTTGGCTTCACCCATGTGGACATGCCAGCTCTACCCTCCATTGTATGCTCACCTGCAGTCCTGGGAGAGGATGAGGCTGGAATAGCAGCGTTCCCTGGGCTTTGCAGAGCCAGAATCCTGGCCCTTTGGAGCTGCAGTATAGAGTTGGAGAGCATGTTCACGTGTGAGGTGCATCGAGGCAGCCAGGGGACACGGCCCTGAGTTGAGGAAATGGGAGTCAGTTTGGGCCCCATGCATTGTAAGGCAGCACCAAGCAGCCTGAGTGATGCAGGCCAGACCTGGATCATGTCTGCTCCTCTGCTCCATCTGTGCGGGGTGCCCCAGCTTCCATCTCAGCCCCCTTTGCACTTGTCCTTGCTTAGCACTCACCCCCTCAGGTCTCCTTGCCCCATTTCCTCCATGCTGCTCAGGCCTCCCTTGTGTGCTGCCCTCCAGGAGGCTCTCCCAGCACCCTGCCTGGACCGGCAGCCTCCTTCCCTGCTGTGCAGACTCTGTGCCACACCGTGGGTGTCTGGTCCATCCCAGCTGGTGCCCCTTCGTCTCTTGCTGTTCACACTGAAGAAGTTAGATGGTGCCACTCCCCCAAGCACACACCTGCCCCTCATGGGAGGGGTGTAGCACTTTCAGTGGGCTTGGGCTGCATGTGTCACCTCACTGAATACAGATGTTCTGGGATTCTCAACCCTCACCAGTCAATGGTCTCCATCTTCCCTGAGAAAGAGACTCACCTTGGAATATTTTTTAGTGTTTTTTCTTTTTAATACAGGAAGTGTGTCTGGTTGTTAAACTTAAAATACAAATCAGGCTGCAAAGCAAGTCCCAAAGCCAACTGATCTCTGCCAGCCTTTGTAGAATATGCTTGGAGCCCCTGTCATGGCTGATGGTCTTCCACGCAGCCTCCTTTGGGCCCGTTGTAGCTACCTGGCACTATCCTGCATGGCCTTTGCCTCAGGGTGCTGGGAAGCTGCTCCTTGATATCATAAGTGTCCCCTCCTGGAATGGTTGTCATATCTCAATGAGTCTCCACCTGCCTCTTCATTATCTACCATGTTACCTGGTTCACTGTCCTCATTCTCTGTGGTGCTCTTTTACGGCTGGATGACACCCATGTGATTACCCCATCCCCTCCTGCCACATTGCCACCTACTGCTCATTAATCCCATGGTGCACCAGCACTTCTCAGAGCCAACTAGTAAAACTTTTTAAGTGAATTATGGAATGATGAAATAATAGACATGGGGTTATTGCCTAGGTATGTGTGTGTGTATTTATTGAATCTCATGGGTGTGATAGTCAATGCCCCTTGCTCTCAGGAGAGTTCTTGTTTGTTTGCTGACCACACTATATGAGTATACATGCCTGTTTGCCAGGCAGTAGTGGCTGCCTTGTTCCCCTAGCTTAAGGTATATGTTTCTTTGATAACTTTGAGATTGACCATGTTTACATCTCCTTGTCTCTTTTTTTATTTCCTCTTTTGGAAATTGCCTATTCCTTTCTTTTGGATTTTAGGTTGCTTATCTTTTTATTGATTCAGAAGAGCTCTTTATATATTAAGGATTCTGACCATCTGTTCTCGGTGTTCTTCCACTTGTTTGCCATGGAGATTGCAAGGCACTGCAGGTCCAGCTCTTTTGCCAGCCCTTTGCTAGAGAAGCCTCGTCATTTTAGAAGTCTCTGGCTTTTCTGTGCCAGAGCCCTAAGTTCGATGGACATTAATTGCTGTTGCAGCAGGTAGGGCATGAGAGATGGGCAGGAGATGAGACTGGAACAGGCTAATAAAGGTGTGCAGTGGCTAAAGAGCTGCCTGATGCCCAGCTGAACTGACCTGAGTCTGTACTGCAGGGAGAGTGTGTGGGTGAAGTGAGGCATCCTGCCTCAGAAGAGAGGAGTCACTAAGTCACCTGCCACCTGTGACCAAGAGGCAAGAGTTGGCATCAGGGATAGCACCCTCCCTCCCTCCCCTTCCTCCTGCACCATGGCCATCGTGAAACCTGACAGATACTCACAGCACCCTGAAAACTGCGCGTGCTGTGGATGGGACTCTTGCCTGGGTGCAGATCTATGCAGCTTGGTGGCTCCAGGTCAGATGGGAGCAAAATGTACTTTCCAGACAGTCTGGATCCACCACCCTTTTGTCCCCTGCTGGTGTGCAGAGTGGCCCAGCTGAGGTGCGGAGTGTCAGCTGCCGCCCGGCTCAGCTCCAGCCGCTCTCCCTTCAAGCTCTTTCCCAGGATAGAAGGGACCAGGGACTGCTCCCTCTGCCCTCAAGAAACCTCGAGGTTTCTCTGCCCTAGAAGACAGAACTCCAGTGTCCCCACTTCCTCAGCTCAGCAGCCCAGAAGCAGAAAGGCAGAGGTGTTGCAAGAGATCTGGCTGGGGCTGCCGAGAGCGAGACCTTTGCCAGCTCCCCGCCCTGCTCCGAGGGGAGGTGCCAGATGCGGTGCCCCTGGCTCCTTCCGTGGTCTGCTGGGCTCTGCCTGCCATATGCTCAGAGATGAGCCCCGAGCTGGTGAGCAGGCCTGCCCAGCAGGATCTTGGCACCTGGGAGAAGAGGCAGACCATAGGGGCCAGCTAGCCAAGGTGGAAGGAGAGGCAGGAGGAAGGCAGCCACCGGGATTGGGCCTGCAGGGCCACCTCTTGGCACTTGGCTGTGGGTCGGTCAGGGGAGCAGGTGGGAGGAATGAAAGGGAGGGTAGGCTGCTCCCAGGAGGGGCCAGGATGCCAGCCAGCCAGGATGGGCCTGCTGCGAGCTGGGCAGATGGCCGCCTCCAGGTCTCAGTGGCCTTCCCTGGGACAGAGTGCGTCCCTACAGGGAGCCAGGCAGTGCCTGCGTCCAGCCCTGGCAGCCCCCTTCTCTTGTGGGTGAGGGGAGAGGAGCAAGGGCTGGCTGCCCTGATACGGGGGCCCCACAGATCTGTCAGTATTTCCTTGGTCTCCCAACCAGGTCCTCCAGGGGCCCTGGAGAGGTGGAGATGTTGCGGCTTGCTCTGGGCACAGAGGGGGAACCCAACCCTGAGTGGGCAGGATGAAGATCTGTTGGGTCTGTATTAGTAGGTGAGATGGATGAATTGGCCTATAAGGGCTGGTGTACATAAGAGTATACCAGCTTTTTAAAGTTGCAAAGTGATCTATTTTCTATACTTTGAGGTGGTTCATCCTAATAACTTTCCATCTTTTTCTGCTTCTGCACAGTGCAAACAGCATGTAATGGGTACATCTTTCAATATTTACATGCCCTGTCTCTGAAACCAGTTCCATCCTGACATTTCTTTTTTTTTTTTTGAGACAGGGTCTCGCTTTGTGGTTCAGGCTGGCCCTGAGCTCAGCCTCAGACTCACATCACAGCAATCCTCCTGCCTCTGCCTCCTGAGTGCTGGAATTACAGGCGTGAGCCACCACGCCCGGCACTGTGGTGTGTGGTACTGGTTGCTGCTGGGGTGAGTCTCCACACCCAGTATGGTATGTGGTTTCCGGGGATTGAACCCGGGTCCTTGCACTTGCAAGACAGGCGCCGGAACCACTGAACTAAATTCCCGGCCCCATCCTGACATTTCTTAAGAATATTCAACTCGGTCATTCACATTTCCCTAGAAATAGGCATTTTACTCATATTTCCAAATTTTAGCCTAAAATTGTGTAGAATAGCCTTGCAATTCATAAAATATTCTTTAGATCATGATAATATCCTTTTCTCATTATTTCATAGTATTCTGTTTGTTTTCTTTCTTTCTAATTAGACATGACAATGTTTTGTCTGATTTTTTTCAAGTTTGAGGTCTTTTCAGAGAATTAGGTCTTGGATGATACATCTGTAATTTTTGAAGATTTTCTCTGTCTTGTACTTTATTAATTTCTACTTGTGTTGTTTCTTTGTACTTGCTTTGGATTTTGTTTTGCTCATTTTCTAACTTCTAAACTGAATATATTTTGTTTATGTTCATTCTTTCCACTTTAATAACATAATATTTATTACATTGTGGTCAGAAAATGTGGCCTGTACAGTTTCAGCTTCTTGGATTTAATTAGTTTTCTTATGTGTGCCTGTCTGTTTCCCTTTATATTTCTATCAGTTTTTGCTTAGTATATTTCAACAAAATGTTATTCCATGCTCATTGAAAATAATTCTTTTTTTTAAATCACTAGGTGATATTCTTGGTCAGTTTAAAGCACATTGGCCTTGAATTCTACCTGTTCTAATGTCAGCATTTCAGCTCTGGGCTCATGTTTTTACTGTCATTTACTGAAATAGCTTTGCCACTGCAGAAGTGGTAAGCTTTTTAAAAAGTAGTATGTAGTCTGTACCTTTTGTCAGACTCAAGTATGAAAGAACATCTTTTATATTCTATTTAAGTCAAGTATTTTATTCCCTAGCTCATTCAGTTTATAATCCTGAAGTGTCAAATATAATCTTTTTTTTTTTTTGAGACAGGGTCTCGCTTTGTAGTTCAGGCTGACGCCGAGCTCAGCCTGAAACTCACATCACAGCAATTGTCCTGCCTCTGCCTTCTGAGTGCTGGGATTACAGGCGTGAGCCACCATGCCTGGCACTGTGGTATGTGGTACTGGTTATTGCTGGATGTGAGTCTCCACACCCAGTATTGTATGTGGTTGCTGGGAAATCGAACCCGGGCTCTTGCACTTGCAAGACAGGCACCGGAACCACTGAGCTAACTCCCCAGCCCAAAATATAATTTTTATAGCTTTAGAGGTACAGTCTGCTATTTCCTTGCAAAGATTTAAAGGTGATTTTGGTATTTTTGTTCCATTTTACAACAAAATTTGAAGCTCCTGTGTTTATTGGTTTTGGTGTTTATCACTTGTGTGTTTATGCCGTACTTTTTCCCCTAAGCTCATTTTATTTCACAGTTGGTTGAAAAACATTCTCAAGTACGTATTTCAAAAAAATACATGGATTGGAATCTTTTGTGAGTTTCACTTGAGAATATCTTTTGTTCATTGTGGCCTGTGTTCATGTAAGATAGTCTAGCTAGGTATAAAATTCTTGAGTTCTAAGTTTCCTCCTTAATATTATATAGACATTACCCTGTAAGCATCTGATTGATTGTTGTTTTCTGATCTATATGCATGCATATGTATATGTTTATATACGTATATGTGTACATCTTTATAATATACATATACATATCTTTCTTACTCTTGTATTTCTTATATTTAGCAAAGATAGTTGTTGGTTTTTCTAAAAAAATTTAGGGTTCTTTTTCCTTCTACTTCAGACATCCTGTTTTTGCTTCTTATTTCCTCTCCATCTGGCCCCTGCTTCAATTCTCTTCCAATCGTATACCAGTTCTCCACTTTAATAGAGATATATTTTCCTAGTTTCCATGTCTTTATCCTTTTCCACTAAATTTTATTTCTGTGATGTGTTCTCAGTTTCTGCATCCCTGAATCAGCTTTTAGAGTTTCATTTTTCTTTGCTGCTTCCAAAGTAGATGTAAATTTTGCTAGATGTTTGCCTTAGTTTTTATTTTTCTACTTTATCTTTCTCATAGATGTTCGCTTTAGCTTTTGTTTATCCACTTTATCTTTCTCTTATGCATCATATGGCCTTTTCAACGCAGTTTCATCTCTTCTCCTCTTTCAGAGACCATTATCTTTTTGGTTTTCCTGTCTGCTCTGCCTGTTTGGTTACATATTGTTGATGGTTGTTTTTTACCTACAGTGACAGAACTGAATAGCTGTGACAGAAGGTGTCGACTGTCACAGCTTCAAATATTTCCCACTTGGCCCTTTGAAGAGAAAGCTCTGTAGATCCCTGTGCTGACATGAGGACCACGTTCCCTTCATAGAGCCGAGTGCAGTGAACACACCTCCAGTTCCAATTCCTACCAGCCTCTCATTTTGTCCTTCTCTCATTTCCACAGCCTGACTTTCTGACGCTCTACACTCATAATTTAGATAAAATCATTAGTTCGGATAACCAGTGCCTGTGCTGTCTTTCTGTTCCCTCCTCCCTGTCCCCTCCACTCCTGGTGCCTTTGCCCACTTCTTGCTTATTTGTTTTCTTGTCACTGTCTTTCCATCCTCCTCCTCTATTTCAGGATCTTTCTTTTCATCAGACAAAGAGCTGTATCCTAAGGAAAAATCCAGAGAGATTCTGCCTTTTCTACCACCATCTGCCTTTAATTAATAGAGATTGCTCCCAGATTCCAGCATTGGGTCATCTATCAGTTTCATTCTTGGCATTCATGTGAATTTTCATTTTTCATTGTCTTTATAGCTATTTTGGAACAAAACAAGGAGAGGCCCCGTGAGTAGCTGCCAAGTAGATGCCATATTGAGGAAGGAATCAAAGTTGTATTTTAAAGCTGTGATTTGTCCGTCTTGAAGCAGTCTGTGAAGCTCTGTGCATACCTGATAACAGAAATGATACAGGGACCTTCTTATTCCGGGACCACTTGTCTGGTGACCTCAGCTATCTGGAATACAACCCAAACAAAGAGCCTCTGGGGAGCCAAAGAGCCTTCATGGTGTCTGCGCTATAAGGGTTACTCATGCTCCCCGCAGGAAAACTTTACCTCGCTCCTGCCTGACCTGTTCACCTGTGCTTTGCACACAGTTTTAACAGGCTGAGTCTTCAAGTTTTCTTAATTCATGACTAAGTTAGAACCAGGGACTCTGGAAACAGAAGAGGACATTTTGCAACAAGTGTATTGACCTAGTTAGAATTACCAGCTGCCAGAAAGGAAAGATAGTAACACACACACACACACACACACACACACACACACACACACACACACACGCGCGCGTGCGCAGATACCTGTCAGTGCTCCGAGGTGGACACTGAGTTGACAATTGGCAGCATGAGGTTCAGCCATGTGGTGGCTTTGCCATGAGCATCATCCGTCTCCCAGAGCTGGCACAGACATGGCGTGGCACAGCTGTCCCAGCTGGCATGTGCACCTGTGTTGGTTGTGGCGATGCTCATGTGTTTGCACTGCTCCCCCTGGCTGTGCTAACCTCTTGGGCATACTATGAAGGCCATACTGTTTGGACAGCATGGTATCTACCCCTTTGAGCTCCCTGTTCCTGTAACCAACCCACTGTCCATCCGGCAGGAGAGACGAATGCTGTGGCCTCTGGTGTCCCTGAACCAGGGCATCCTGGTGGGGCTCCAAGGGCTCAGAAAGCAGCAGAACAAGAAGGGGGGGGCTGTTTTTCTCCCTTTCCTAAGACTGGTTCCTGACTTGGGCCTCAGCAGGCTAGTGGGAGTAGGTAGGGATGCCAGGCCCAGGACCCCAAGGCAGTGGAGTGGAGCTACACTGACCGGTTAGGGCCCCGGGCAGTGCATCTTAGGCCTTTGAAGGAGTCAGCTGCCTAGTGTGGGGCTAGGGATCACTTCTGAATTTCTCCTGGGGGCCGTCATCATAGGGAGGGGCAGGTGGCATGGAGAGGCCTGCCTTCCTGCCCTAGCTTTTTCTCCTCCCACTTCCTGACCCTGGCAGGTGGCTTACTTCCTTTGAGGCTTGGTTGTCTTGTCTGTAGAACAGGAAGAGGTCTCACATGACTTCTGGCATGGCCAGCAGTGGGGAGAGGGTTAGGTCACCCTGTCACATAGGGGTCTAGTAAAGGAATTGCATCTGCTTTTCCAAAGAGCAGACATCGCTGGCAGGAAGAGGGCAGGGTTGGAGTGGGGTCTACTCACAGGGTTTGCCTTTAGGAGACCGATGAGACCTGACAGGGCTGGTAGCTGGCAGCCTATGCTGTGCACATCCAGCCCAGCTCCTGCTCCGGGTCTGGAACCCCTTGAGTGGTACCAGTGGCTACAGCCCCGTGGCCCTGCCTCTCAGCAGTAGGGCCCATTAGAACTGAACTCTCCTTCGTGGGGCATTTTATTTGCACACTCCAGTGGAGTGGACACCAAAGGGCCTTTCTAATGCTTCATGGGCTGCTAATTTCCTCTGTGACCTCTTTTGTTGGGGCCTGACCCCAGCCAGAGGCTCCGCGCCATGAAAGCCAGTGCCTGACACAGACCCGGAGTGCAGGGTGACAATGAGGCCTCTATCGGCTTTAATCAGCCTCCAGTTGTGTCTTAAGAACAGGGGGAATTTATGTGGTGCTCAGAAACCCTGGGTGGCGCGATTCAGGAGCCCCCAGAGTCTCTCATGGAGGCCAAGGCGGCAAAAGGATTCGTCAGGCCAGAGGAGGGGGGTCGGGCAGGGGCCCTTTGTCCCAGGGGCCTCTTTAGAAGGCCAGGCCTGCCCTGAATGGCCGCCCGCTTGGCCTGGCCCATGGGTATCACAGGCCTCTGGGTATTTAGGGAGGTGGCCTCCCGCTTGGCCCGCCAGCCTATTCACGGGCAGCCTAATTAGTTTTTGTCTGTGTTCTCCCCTCCTGCAGACTGCGATTCCTACTGCAAGGCCTCCAAAGGGAAGCTGAAGATTAACATGAAAAAGTACTGCAAGAAGGACTATGGTGAGTGAGGGGTCCCCTTCTCTGGGACGGGGTTGGGGCTCCGAGGAGCCAGGGCTTGGGTGTAGTTGGCCTGAGGTGTGTGTTGGGCACGGCATCCCTGCTATCCAAGGATCCCACCTCCTGCAATTCCTCATCTCTCACCTTAGCCCTCAGGGACAGACTGCACGAGGGGTGCCAGGGGCCTGGGTCTTCCTTCTCCTTTATATAGGGGCACCCTGGCCTGTGAGGACCCATAAAGCTGCAATGCCCAGGCTGGGCTCTGGGCCTTCACTCTGCTGTGTGGCTGTGGACCTCTCGCTAGCCCTCTCTGGTCTGCCATGTCATTGGTAGAGTAGGCATGCAGCTTGAGTCTGTGCTGCTCAAAGCAGCGTTCTGAGCACCACAAAGGCAGCAGGAGCTCCTCGAGTGTTTAGGATGTTCCAGGCCGCAGGGGACTGGGGGATCTGCATGTCAGTGGCTCCATCCTGTCCCCAACTCGGGGATGTGGTGCCCTGCTCTGGGTCCCAAGCCTCAGGAGGGTCCTAGCAGGGCCAGCTGTTCAGCTGGACAGAAGGGTTTTTCTGCAGTACAGACTGTGGTCAGGACCTCTCAGGGCAATGAAATGAGCGATGAGGCCCAGAGGGCTTTTGAGAACATCTAACACGCGCACATTTCGCCGCCTGAGGGTGTGAGTGTGGGTGTACGTGTGCACCCCCAGCCCCACCCTGCAGCCAGGGCAGGACTCCAGTTCGCCAGCTCTGCTCTCAGGCTGCCTGGCCTTGTTCCTCACAGGATGAAACAAGCGCATCTGGCCTGTTTTATGTGTCAGCAGTTGCCCAGCTGTTGAGCATCCAGGTACAGGGTTCCTCGGAGACACACCATAAATTCCCAGAAGCCCCTGTAAAATGCAGGCGTCCCAGGGCAGCGTAGAAACTTCCAACTCCCACGGGGAAATAAACCTGGACCTTGGTAACATGTGGTTGTTTAGAGTCGAAGGAAACTGCTGTCTCCAAACCACGAGGAGGGACGGAGTGGTTTTGAAGGAAGCCACAGGGTGTCCTCCCAGCCCCGGATTTCCAGTGTCAGCTGAAGACTGGAGGGGCCGTGGGCTGAGCACTTGGGGCTTGTTTTGCAAGGGTACCTGGGAGGGAGGGGGAGGGGGAGGGGACAGGTGGGCTGCGAGGGGAGGGCTGTGTGCTTGTTTGGAGTTTAGTTTTACAGTTTGGGTATTGAGGAGGAGGTGGGGAGAAAGAAGTTAGATGGCCTTTTTGAAAGGTGCTGGTCTGAAACTTCTGTTTTTTAAGTGAGAAAAAGGAAAAATTAGACTTTCTATTCCCAAACGTACCTTTTTTTTCTATCTGGTTCTCTTTGACTCAGTCTTTTTTTTTTTTTTTTTTTCTGTCCCGTGAAATCTATCCTGCCACCTCCCATATTCCAGAGGGCACCTTGCCTTGCTCGGTGTGTCCCGGCCACTGTACCCTTCGCAGGGAGCTCTCTGCCTTTCTCACCTGACTCCTCGCGCCTCCAGAGGCTTCCAGGGCTCTTCCCAAGGGCTTCCCAGAGCCCTTTCCCTGCTGCGGTACCCCAGGAATTAGCGGGCATTACTCTTGAGGAAGCGTGGGGCCAGCCTCGGGGGCCCTCTGCTCCCTGCCTGTCTCCTGGCCTATTCACCCAACTTGTTCCAGCTATCAGAGTGAAGCAGGTGCCAGGCAGTGGGCTGTAGTTCCTTTGGGCCACAGGTGGGACACAGGCTTGCTCAGTCAGACCTCGATGGTAGCTCGGCCCCTGTTCCCCTGCAGTGGTTTCTCGGACTTTTGCTTCCCTATAGAGGTCAGCCCTAGGATCCTATCTGGCATGACGCTGAAAGGTGATGGGCGGGCATGCTGGTCTCATGGCGGCCCCATCCGTGCCACTCAGTAACTTCCCAGTGTCTGATGCAGGGTTGGACTTGAGAATCGGGTTATAGGAGAGAGGTAAGGTGCCCCTGCCAGGCCTGGTCCTGTTGTGTCACCAGCTTGAATGTCCTAATCATATCCCAGCCTGCTGACTCATACCACCTTCCCTCATTCTCTAGTGCCCTTTGAGGTGTGCTTGTGTGTTTGTATTAGTCTCCTTTCTGTTTCTATAAGAAAATAACCGAGACCGAATAATTTATAAAGAAAAGCAGTTTATTTTGGCTCATGCATCTGGAAGTTTTAGAGCAAGGTACCACCACCCGCTCAGCCTCTGGTAATGCCTCATACCATGTCAGGTCACAGCAGGAAGGGGCTTGGGTGACCAAAAGGAGAGGACAAAGGAGCAGACGGGTGGTTATAACAGTCCGATCTCAAGGTCATTGATCCACGCCTTTGGGGGCCACATTAGTCCTTTTATGGACCTCTTAATGTCTTCCCCTTACTGGCAACCCAGCCTCAGCACAACCGTGGGTGGGAGCAAACTACATTCAGGTCGTAGCAGGCGGTTCCTGGTGCCAAGGCTGTCCCTCCCACACAGGGCCATCTAAAAGCTGTCCTCTTACCCCACTCCAGTGTCTGAAGGACCTGGCGGGGAAACAGAAAGTGACATTCACAGGGGCCGTGAGGGCACCACACGGCCACCTGGTAGCACTGTGCTAAGGCTGGGGACAGGGGCTGTGCTGTGCCTGGGGGAGAATCTTCATGCATCCTTTGTTGGGACCCTGGAGTCTTGGGTGAAGAGTATTTGGTGTGTGTCTGTCCCAGCCCATGGAAGATGTAAGCCATGCAGGGGAAGATGGACAGGAAGGAGCTGGCCTGGGATCAGAGAGGAGGTGAGGCCAGGCAGGGACACCCAGTGCTCTGGCTACAGAACCTCTGCTTGCTCTCTGACCCCTCACAGGGTCCCCATTAGGAATAGATTTCCATTCATCCAGGGTGCCTGGATATCCCAGAAGCCTTTAATTAGAATCTCAGGTTTGCCACCCCTGATTGGCTAAGAGCGAGGCCCAGCCCAGGTGCTGACAGGCCCTGGACCTCTTCCTTTTCCAGACATGCTCAGGAGAGGCTTGACGAGCTACCAGTAGAGAACACAGGTTTAGGACTCTGCCTGATCCTGTGCAGTGGCTGGAAGACTGGAGGCTGAGGAGGCTGATGGACAAAGACCTGGGCTGGCTGGCCCAGTGTATGCCAGCTCTTATACTCTTGGGCCTGTCTATCAGTGAGCCTGGGCTCATCCTGGGAGGGTTGAGGTGGACACCAAGCAAGGCAGGTAGGAATGGGGCTGGTGGAGGGCTGCAGGGCCAAGGCTCTACCATGTCAGTTCTGTTCAGAGACTCCCTGACCTGGAAGGTGACCCATACCATTCTTGGTGGTGGGGAAAGGAGTTGGCCCTTCTGTTAGTTTTCTGTTGTTATGACAGATACTTGAGAATAACAAAGGAGGTCGAGTTCATGGGTCCTAGGGTGCTGGAGTCTCCTTCTGGAGGTATTTTCTAGGCTCTTTCTGTCCTGAACAAAGAATTGGACAAAATAAGTACAAAAGGTAATGAAGGTTTGTAATTATTAAAGGTAGGAAAAGAAATATGTTCTGCAGAGTGAGTCTGGCCAATTAAAAGGAGATAAAGTACACATGAGAGTAATACACTGTGAAAGAAAGCACAGTGGCTAAAAGCTCGATGGCAGACGTGTTTTGTACCTCCCACCTTCAGGCTGAGGTCAGACCTAGGCTGTCCTATCAAAAGCCTGCTTGAGTTCCTACAAGAACACTTGAAGATATCACTCTGATTGGTTCCAAGTGTAGGGCTTTGGGAAATGTTCTGTGCATGTGTCTTGGAGCCCAGTGATTGACAGGTCATGTTCACTCCCCCAGTGAGTGGGTCATGCCCTAGTATCTTGCCTCAGTAAGGTGAATTTTGGCCCACAGTGTCATGTGGTTAGCTGGCTTCACTGTTCTAGGCCTGTAAGAGGCAAAAACATCATGGTGGGGTGTGGCGGAGCAAAGGGGCTCACCTCATGGCAGCCTGGAAGAAGAGAAAGGGAAGAGCCCATGCTGGCAAACTGCCTCTTCCTTCCCCTTTTGTTGCACCTAGGACCCCAGCCTATTAGATGATGCCACCCACATTCAGCATGGGGTCTCCCCTTCGTTTTCTGTGCTACATGCATTTTGTCTCTGGATTCACCCCCAAAGACCCACCTGGAAGTGTACTTTAATTTCCTAGGTGGTCCTCAATCTGATCAAGTCCACAGTCAGGCTTCTCCCTCACAGGCCTGGGTGTGGAGACAGATGCCAAATTTGTTGTGTGACTTGGACAGAGTCCTTTAGCACCCCAGCCACAGTCTCTTCATCTGTCAGATGCAGTGCAGTCAAGGGGACCCAATGACCCTCTAGGGGGTAGGAGCCATGGAGACACTGTTACCGTTCCTGCCTCCCCCTCTCCTTGGCTCCCTCAGTCCTCTGCTGCTCTCTGAGTGGAGCTCACCTTGAGCTTGAAAAAGAGCCAAAGCGGATGTGGAGGGACAGGCTTATAATCCCAACAGTTTGGGAGGCTGAGGCAGGAGGATCAAAGTTGAGGCCCAACCTGAATAATGTAGTGACAGACCTTTCCTCAAAATAAAAATAAACAAATGAGAAGACTGGGGCTATAGCCCCAGTAGAGACCTGGATTCAATCCTTAGTTCTGTCCAGAAACAAAAAGCCAAGGCAAGGGGTATGCATGGAGCCCTTGTTCAGTTCACGGGAGACAGATATTATTCCTTCCAAGTATCTCAGCAACTCCTGCCAGCTTCTCAGGAGAAACTCGCCTTGGAGGGGCCCTTTCTTGGCAGGATGCTGCAAGTCAGTGTGTGTGTGTGTGTGTGTGTGCGAGTGTGTAAGTGTGCACATCTGCCATCAAGCACACCTCCTGCTGGGTGGGCTCAGACAGCAGAGTGCACCCTGGCAGAGTCAGCAGCCCTGTCGTGGATTCGCACAGAGCCCTGGCTCCAGAGCCTTCCCACGTGGCCCAGCTTGGACAAGGACCTTCCTGGCTAGCTGCTCTCCACCCTCCCTCCTCAGACCGTATCATTCCTCCACCCCTGGAGGGAAGGCTCTGCTATCTGCTCCCACCTACCTGTTCATGTTACACACCCTCCTTCCTCATGCTAAATACCTGTTGCTCATGGACACACACAGACACAGACACATGGTCAGTTGTGCACATCCAAAGAAGTCCTGGCCTCTCCCCAACCCTTACCCTAGCCATAGCCTCCACACATACTCAGGGTTTTTTTTTTTTTTTTTATTCCTGTCAGCCTGCTATATGCCTTATTCAGTTCTGGGTGCCACAATTACAGATCAGCGAGACACAGAGTCTTGGTCCTCAGGGAGCTCACAGTCTAGGAGGGCAGATAGACACACAGACAAGAGCCACAAAGGTTGGGTGTGCAGCCCGGCTGGAGCTAAGAGGGTTTGTGCAGGACAGAGCCTCCCCTCTGCTGGAGCTCAAGAAGGAGGCTTCGTGGGGGAGGAAGCTGAGTAGTGGTGATCACTAGGCCGGGGGATGAGGTTGTCCCTGCACAGAAGCCAGACCTAGGCTGGTGAGGCAGAGGAAGTGCCAGGCAGAGGTAGTGGGTACCAGATGGTCACCCAGGGAGGATCATCCAGAGAGGGGACAGTGTTGGCCTCCTAACCCTGTCCAAGTGCACCACCACTCTGCCCCGTCCAAGAGCAACTCTGTCCCCTGCTGGCGCCTCAAGCAGCCATCGGATGTGGCTGCCCATCCTGTCCTTTTCCCTGCGATTCAGACGGCACAGAGGACGGCTCCCATTCTGAAAGGTGAGGTCATCTCACTTGCCAGTTCTTGGAAAAATGATTCTTTCCCAGAAATGTTTATTAGTCACCCCTTTTGTTGAAAGACGTTTTGGCACCACCAGATGGAAAAATCAGGATGCTTTTCACCAGATAATCCATCTCGAGAATTCCTCCTGAGACCTCACAAGGATGATTCCAGGGGATGCAACTCGAGGGCAAGTGTTGTTGGCCTCGGAGGGGAAAAGCTGGGTCTGTCAGGCTGGTGTGTCTGTGTGTGCTGGGAGGCTGTGGCCCAACGGCCTAGCATGTTGGCACCCCTGTCCCTGGTGTACCCTGATGCCTCCAGAGGCAGTAGGAGACCGAGAGGAACGCTGAGCCTATGCCGTTTCCTCCCCTGCAGGCCCTGGACTGGGCACTCCGCAGATGCTATGTGAGGAGGAATTTTTATTCCTGTCAGCTGGATACTGCGCCTCAGCCAGATGAGGTGACACGGCCAAGGGAAGGTGCTCCTCAACCACAGACCTGCCTGCCACTCGGAATTGAGACTTGGAGTTGACCCAGAGTGGGCGCAGTAGTCCCTTCAAAGGTTCTGGAACTGGTATCTCCATAGGACCTTGGTGCTGGTTTCCTGGTGGGACTGAGAGGCCTGCTGGGGTCTTCCTGGGCAGACTAGCAGGCACAGTGGCGTGGGGGGCACCTGAGACAAGACTGGAGGCTGTGGACGCAGTGGCAGATATAGTGGCAGAGCTGGCATGACCATTTCAGCGGCAAGCTGGGGCAGGTGGGGGCTGGTGTGGGTTGTAGGGTGTGGCAGCAGCGGCAGTGCTGTCATGGTGGAGATGCCTGTGGGCATTGCAGCCATCGTGCAGCTTTTATCCAGAGGCTCAGACTGAGAATGAGAGGAGTGGAGAGAGGAAAGCGTCTCGTGGCCCTGACCAGCGTGGCTGGTGGGTGCTCCTCTCCACGCCTCCCTCCCCTCACTGGCCTTGCGGCTCCATAAGGCTTGGTCCTTCAGGTGCTGAGAGGAGGGCAGGTCATCAGCCCTGTCACAGCGAGGAGCGGCTTTGTGGGCTTGGACCTAAAGGGTGCATGGGGTGGGGCTGCCCCCAAAGGCAGGGTACCAGCAGCTCCAGCAGGCACCATCCATGGGCACAGAGCAGGATGCAACCACACGGCAGCACGTGGTATGTGCCCAGAGGCTCCTGACCTCCCCGGATCGCAGCCCCCTGGGGATCCTCCAACTTCCCCAGCAGATGTGACCCCCTCCAGTGCCGACCCCAGATGGAGTCCAGATGTGGAGCTGGGTCTGAGTCAGCCTGAGGTCGTGGAATGTGGGTGACCACCAGGTTGGACAGGGAGAGCCGATCGGCCCTCAGAGCCAGCTGGACAGAAAAGGCCCTGTGCCACAGGCGCACCCCCTGAAAGCCTGGCTGGGGCTGGGCAGAGGGTGGGGGGTTGGACAGACCAGGCCTTCCTGGACTACAATTCTGTGTCTCTCACAGACGGGGGGTGCCAGGCTGGTCACCCCAGTGGCACAGAGAAGAGAGGCTTGCTGAGGTCTGTGCAGTCCCTGGGCACCCCCTGGCCTTTCCTCACACTTTTGTCTTCTAATGTCCTGCTTGTAGCAAGGAGGGCTAGCTAGAGACAGTTCAAGGACCACAGAGACAGGATGCTTCCTGCTGAGGTGTTTCAAGGTCTTCACAGTCTGTGAAGTGACTCTTTGTAGGACAGGTGGGGGACACAGCCACTCAGAGGCTGTTCCTGGGGCTTCTTCCCGAGACCTTTCTGGTCATCCGTACGTAGCCAGCCGAGCTGGGGTAGGTACATTCAAGTCTGCAGCCCTGAGGGGCTTTTGGCCAGAAGCACCTCCACACAAGAATTTCTGGGGGCCCTGGCAGGGAGGGCCACTGGGGGAGAGGGCCTAGACCAGGGCCGTTCCTGGGAGATACAACTTTTCTTCTCCTAGAGGCCAGGCCATGGTGCTGCTGAGGGGAGCGCTGTTGCCCCTTTTCCATTGGGAAGCTCCAGTGATGCAGCCAGAGGCCCCGGTGAGGCTGGCCTTCGTGGATGAGCTGGGAGTGCCGAGGCCGGGAGCAAGAGTGGGTGGTCTGGAGCTCAGGATGCCGTGCCAGGCCTTGAGCAGGGAGGTTCCCTAGGCCCATGGACTCCCGCTTCCCTGTCCATGGTGGGCTTCGTACCTCCTGAGATCCAAGAATACCGCCGGCATGCTGTGCCAGTGCAAGCCCAGTTGCCAGGGCGAGCATGAAGGGAACAGCTCTGGGTGGGGAGGAAGCCGGGCTATTTCAGTTTCTCCTCACGGGGAGAGGGACATGGACGTCAGTCTCCAGCCTTTCACCCGTGCAGACGCTCCCTGACACGCTGCTGTGAGGGAGGGGCCGGTACCTCTGCTGACGGCATCACATCTGGGCCTGGAGAGCCCTAGGTCTCTGCTCCACCCACAGCCTCCTGGCATGTAAGCATGTGGCACAGTGGCACAGGCCAGACCAGGCTGCCCGCTTCTCGGGACTGGGCTGATACCTTGGCCTGAGTCTGGCTGTTTCTCAAACCCTGTGATGGCCCCTCTTCCAGGGGTCCCCAAACAACCAGATAGTCCCAGGCACCTGGTCCGCTCCCTCCTCCCATGTACCAGGAGCTACCAGGGGAAACTGAGGCAGTACCCACGTTACTTTTGGTTCTGAGGGAGGGTGTCATGCTGGCACTTCTCTGTTGAAGAAAAGCCCTTCACTGGCCCTAAGTCAGGTGTGCCCATCTTTTTCAAGGTCTAAGCAGGGTCCTGGGGAGCACCTGGAAGGAGGCACTGGATTCCTGAGGCTGCAGATAGCCACAACCATTTTGTCTCCAGTGCTGAGAAAGTGGGCAGGCCTGTGACCCCAGCCTTGGGTGTGTCGCCCTCTCTGGCACTCACCCGAGGGGACTCCATGTTTATGTGGGCAGATGAGCTTCCCTGGAAGGAAGCGTGGCCAGGCTGGGAGGCTTGTGGTCAGAGGCACATCTTCAGGAAGCGGCTGTGGTTCCTGACACACTTTCTGTGCTGAGAGATTTATGGGGCTGTGCGGTTTTGGGGAGTCCTGTGTGATGGACATGCACCCTCGTTTGTTCTGGGTGCTGTCTCAGAGGCAGATGGGGTGACAAGCATCCCCTAGCAGGACTGACCCAACAGGAAGGTATGAGTGGGTGCAGGAGGGGCGGGGAGCCAGGGCCGGCCACCCAAGCCTCTCTCGAAGGGCAGCTGTGGGGAGGCCCTGGGGCCCATCCTGAGCAGCCCATAAATTATGGGACTGCAGAGACAGGATGCTTCCTGCTGAGGTGTTCCGCATGCGTAGGCCTTGCTGGGGAGAGGACGGCAGGACACCCAGGTCCTAGCATTTCCCAGGGCATCCCGGCAGGTGGCTTATCCTACACTGGACCTTTTCTCCTTGAGTCAGTTCCCAGTGGACACAAAGCAAAATGCTTTTAGTGTCCTGCTGGCCAAACAGCTGTCCTAGAACCTGGCTTGGGTGGGGAGCTTTGAGGTCAGCAGTGGCCTCTCAACTCTGCATGCAAAAGTATCAGTCTGCTCTGAACAGACCAACATCCCCTAACACCCCTAACATCCTAGGGTGGCAGCAATGCTGGGTTTTCAGAAGGCCCTGACTGCCCGGGACCAGGGCTGGAGCTGGTAAGGGAGAGAGGCCAGTTACGAGTGAGCTGGGGCTCTGGGCAGAGGACAAGACTCCTACAGGACTGCAAGTCTGGAACAGTCTGCCTTTTAGGCTCTGAAGGCTTGGTAATGACCCACTGTTGGGACTCTGGAGGGGTTGAGGGCCCCTGGGAAGGGGGGCCATGTGCCTACTCCTGTGGGAGGACATGCAGGTGCCTTGTGTTGGTGCTGCAGGTCTAAGAGGAACACGTCTCGAGGCACCTCCCAGCCTCCTGCCCAGTGCGATCGCCCTTAACGAGCCTGCTCCTGCAGGCTCTTCAGCTTCCTCACTTCAGGAGCTACAGTGAGGCCTCTGCCAGGGCAGCAGGCTTGAATTAGGGCAAGGGACCCCAGTCCTTGGAGCCTGCCCTGCCCGGGTGCTGAGAAGCACTCCTTTTGTGACAGTCCTTTCTGTGAACCCCAGAACTGCCCATCATGGGGCAGCTACAGAGTGCCGCTAGGCAGAGCAGCTGGTACAGGAAAGGAGAGTTGATCATAGTGGTGTGAGATGGCCACTCAGACTCCCAAGTCTGAAGACAGAGTCTAGATGGAGCTCTAGGCCGGGATCCCAAAGGCCACCTCCTGGGCTCCTAAGGGCTATGACATGCTCCAGGCTTTCTCCAGGGACTGGCTCAGTCTGTCAGCCTTGAAGGTTCCAGGCCCCGGATTTTGTTTACACCAGGACCATTCTCTAGCGTAGGGCCTGAGGGACAAGCACACCGCCTTGCTTGTGGGAGGCTCAAGCTGAGCCTCAGGCCCTGGGGAAGGGAGGATGGTTCACAGTGCTCCCAAGATGGAGCCCTTCTCCTCCTGTGGGCCGGGAGCACCAGCGTCTGGCTGACTCCTGTGTCTGCTGTAGACCAGGACCCCTCTGACTCAGGGCTGGGACTGTCTAACGTGGGACCAGCAGTCTCCCATAGAAGGGACTGCTCCGCGCTCTGCTGGTTTCACGGTCTGCCCTCCCGAATCCAGCTGAGGATCCTCTACAAAGCCTGCGTTCTGATCTTATGAGGATGTTAGCATAGACAGAGATCTGAGCTGTCCTAAATGAGAGTGCAGGACAGAGATTCTTGCAGTGTCTGGCGAGGGCGCATCTCTGCCTCACATATGTCACCTTGCTGCTGTGGCCTCACACGATGGGAAGGTCAGAGGCCCGCTTGAGCCTTTCCCAAGGGCACTAGCTAATCCTGTGTGCTTGGTGGATCCCTTATACCTCGGTCACATTCCAAAGATGCATCTCTCGGCCTCTCACACTCTGTCAGGTCCTGCAGGCCATGGTCTGAGGAATGGACGGCCCTTCTACAGTTCATGGTGCTCAGGACCCTGGAGCGAGCGATGTCACAGGTGCATCTGTCTTGGTGGGACCCTGCATCCCAGGGAGCCTGGAGGTCCTCGGCATGTCCTGCTTGGAGCCAGTGGCACAGCGCTGAGGTGGTGGCAGCCCTGTGGTGTGCCATTCGCTGCCAGAGCGCACACTGCCCGAGTGGGGAACAGGTCTGCTCAAGGTCACTGCTGAAGTGTGTCCCGTGCATATTTTCAGCTGTGTACTGTGGGGACGTGGCATATGCGGTTTCATACTTGGTGGGCTGTGTAATGTATGGAAGTGTTGCCAAAGGCAGTGGAAATGTGGAGTTTTTCCAGCATAATCACATGAATCCTCCCACCACCCTCTGCCCCGGTCTCTCACACTAGGGCCAGGGTCTCCCACCTTTGGAGTTATTGGGGCAGCTGGTGTGGGAGCCAGTCGCTTCATCTCAGCTGACCACCATCCACTGCTTTGGCCCCTCTGGATTGAGGACAGGGGGTGTCTAGGGTCATTCTCAGTGCCTTGTCCTCAGTTTGAAGCAGGTTGCTTCAGGAGGGGCTGCTTCTAGTGCCATGTGGGTTTTGCAAAGCTTTCACTAAAGGGAGACACTTGGGATGGGGGTGGTCTTGCGCCATGAAAGGCTGAGTGACCCAGTTCCCTGAGACATAGTCTGAGGCTGGGCCTTTCCCAGCCAGCTTTGGCTCTGACCAACTCTTCTCAGTTGAAAGACCCCAGCCGCATTACTAGTTTCTCAGGCTGCCAGAACAAGGTATCATGGGCTGTGTAGCATCAAAAAAATATCACACTTTATTTTCTCAGTCACTTCTGGGAACCAGAGGTCTGAGATGAAGGTACAGAAGCTTTACTCCTTGGCTTGTAGATGGACGGCTTCTTCTCTCTGTGGACGCCCTTGTGTCTGTCTGTCCTAATCTCGTGCTATAAGGACACCAGCCATACTGGGTTAGGGCCCAGGCTTGGACTCCTCTGCATCTTCCAGGGTTCCAGCCAGCAGGGGCTATGCAGCGGCCTGGGGAGGCTGGCCCACCCCTCCTAGCTGGGGGACACCGGCTGGGCTAGAGAGGTCTGAGGTGTTCTGTAGAGGAATGGCCGTGGCCTGAGGGAGGCCCACTCTGTATTCAGCTCAGTCTTGGGGAGAGGAAACTGGGACTCTCGGGGGTACGGGGGTGGTTACCCCACTGCACAGTGGAGGGGCACGCTGTTGCCACGGTGACCTCCAGCTGCACAGTCAAATACACACAGCCCGGCCACTTCTCTGGACTGGAGGGCTCCCCACCCCCACCCCTCAGAGTTCACACAAGTGTTGAATCCCTTGGTGATGAAAACATGGAAACGGTTGCCATGGCAGCCATTCTTTGGAGCTCTCAGACTGGAGTGCAAAGTTCAGGATGCCCAGGAATAGCTGAAATGAAAATATGGGAAAACTTGCCCCTTCCCTCCGCCAGGGGGATGGTTTGACAGTGCTCAGGGCCCCCGGGCCCCTGCCCCTCCTTCTCCCTGGACTGGTGTAGATGCACGAGAGGAGGAGCATGCTCTCCTGGGAGTGACGGTGGCCCCTACAGGCCTTGAGAGAAGCCACAGGGATGTGGCTCAGTAAAACACTTGTGAAGACTGCACAAGGCCCGGGGTGCTGTCCCCAGCACCACAGTGTCGGAGGGAGAAGCCTGACAGCTCACCAGGACAGGCCTGGCTCCGACTGGGCCCACGCAGGGCTGGGCACTGTTGAGCCTGCTTGGATTTTGGTTCTTCAAGATGCCTCCCATTTGTCCAGAGGTCCAAGTACTCTCAGGGTCCAGGGGATTCCTCAGGGTACAGGGTGTGGCTAGTGGCTCAGCGAGGCAGCCCCCTTCTCACCGAGGACGAGAAAGGTGGCTGCGATGGCTGAGTGGCATTTTCTAGGACTAGCAGGTGGTGAGCCCTGGTGACCTCAGTGCAGGGTGCTCTAGTCGGGTTGGTTCTGAAAGTGCTGCAGGAAGAGCTCTTGGTCGGACAGCCATCAGCCAGGCCGACCTTGCTAGACAGACCTCCAAAAGGCAGCATCTTCCAACAATGCATAAAGTGGCTCCTCCTCACCTACTGCCTCTCAGTACCTTCTGCAGACCCTGCGGCTCTGCTCGTGCCTCCTCCGCTCCAGGCTCTGGGGCAGGGACAGGGACGTGCAGGGCTGTGGCCCACCTGCCGGCCTGTGCTTCCTTGCAGCCGTCCAGATCCACATCCTGAAGGCAGACAAGGCAGGGGACTGGTGGAAGTTCACGGTCAACATCATCTCCGTGTACAAGCAGGGCACGAGCCGCATCCGCCGTGGTGACCAGAGCCTATGGATCCGCTCCCGCGATATCGCCTGCAAATGCCCCAAAATCAAGCCTCTCAAGAAATACCTGCTGCTGGGCAACGCTGAGGACTCGCCCGACCAGAGCGGCATTGTGGCAGACAAGAGCAGCCTGGTGATCCAATGGCGGGACACGTGGGCACGGCGGCTGCGTAAATTCCAGCAACGGGAGAAAAAGGGCAAGTGCAAGAAGGCCTAGCGTGGCGCAGCGGGTGCCACGGCCGGGCTGGCGCGAGCTGGCCGCCACGGTGGACTTGGCCCATGGGGCTTTCCCAGGTGGGGGGAGGGTGGGGACGGGGCCGCAGCCGGCGTGGGCAGGGCCCTCGGCGGCCCCTCCCCCAGCCCTACCCTGTGCACCCAGACCCAATCCGTGTGAACACGCCACACAGGGTGCCAAGGCAGGGTGCGCAGCAGGCCAGGCCCTAGAGAAATGAGGATGAGACGTAGCTACCTCACGGGGCTCCTTCCAGAGCGGAGATGCGCTTCCCTAGGGCTAGGTGGGGTCAACGTGGAGGGGCTGGGGGCAGCCTTCCCTGGTGCCAGGGGACAGGCACACCATGGCACAGGCAGACCGCAGACGCAGGTCGTTGATGGTTATGGAGAAGGGGACATGCGAACTGTGAATTTGCAGGCCCGCCCCGAGCAAAGCCCGGCTATCGCCGCCCCCGTCTGAGCGGTAACTCCCCTTCTTCCTTGACTGCTGTCTAGGAATTCCCACAGGGCGCTTGCCGGTGACATCCTGGGCCCCATCTCACGGGACGGGGGTGGCACTGTGGGGCTTCCAGCGCCCCCTGCTGGGTTGGTCTGAGTGGGTGGGGTGTGGGAAGAGGGGGGCCAGCGGGCCCAAGCGCGGTGGGCACCGGCTCACGCTGGGGCTGCCTGTGGGAGGAGGTGTTGCAAAGGCAAAACCTCCCAGAGTGTTTCCTTTTTGGAAACTTGGAACCAGCCCTTTTTATGACATTTTCCAGGGTAGAGGGAAGGGGCACAGGGCATTGGCTGGGTTTACAGCCGTGTCACTATTTGTGTAATGATGTCAGCTCCCACAAGGTCCCGCAGTGGTGTCAACAGCTGGAAAGGGTCTGGACAGCAGGGTGGGCCTCCAGCGAAGGGGCCTGCTGGCTCGGTGAGGTGCCCAAGCCACAGGTGGGCACGGCCAGGAACAGCCCAGGTCCTGGGAGCCGTGGAAGCTTTGACTTCCTGTCACTGCCCTCACTATTGACTCCCAAGGGAAAAGACAAGGCTACTGTGCTAAAGAGCCTGCTGCAGCCACCTGGGGGCTGTTACTGTCTAGCTGGGGTAGGACCTTGCTCATTCCTCTCTGACTGACCCCTTCTCACGCCCTGAGAGACCGTCCTCAAGCAGCCCGAGCCGATGGGTCTGGCTGTCTTGCAGGACTGAGTCCTTTGCCCTAAAGCCCCAGATCCCTTCTTCCCGAGTCACGCACTGTGCCGGGCCTCGGGCCCGTCCTTACCCCCGGCACACGGAATGAGAAGCCTGGCTACCTCTCAGGCAGGAAAATGGGTTCCTTTTCCCTGCCAGGGCTTGGCTGCTTCAAAGAGCCGCTACATCAGAGTGACAGCCCAGGGGACTGCTTCCCTCACTGCTGCCCGTGTCACCACTGCCATGTATCAAGCACCTTACCCTATACTCCCAGCCGCTCCTGACAACCCTGGGGGACAAGGACTGTCACTTGCCCATGGTCATGCTGAAACTGTGGTGATACTAGGACTTGGATCCTAGGACCTGCACCAGCTCAGTGGCCTGCCACACCCCCTGCCTCCTGAGGACCTTGGGTCTACCCTTGAGACAGGAGCCTGGGGTGGGGTAGCAATACGCACAGTGTCTCCAGGAGGGACAGGCAGGGTGGGGGGTGCAGCAAGGGGTGGCTTTATCTGAGGGGAGCTCTAGAAGACCCCAGCAATCCGGAAGGGAGGCCTCCGTTCTGAGGCCCCAGGAATGTGCTTTGGGTGCTCGGAGTGTGGGCAAAGGCTGGCAGAGATGCAATGGGGCCAGAGGCAGACCTGGCCTAAGGTGGACATTAATCCCCCAAAGCCAAGCTATGGTTGGAGGACAGTGGCCTCACAGCAGGCCCTAGGCATCCTGCAGGTGTCCTGTTTGTCTAAATCATCCTGAAGACTGTGGCACCCACCCCGCTCTGGGTCCCTCCAGCGAGGACCCTCAACAGTGGGGCTGGGCCCGTCCACCAACAGTCTCTTGCTCCTACCAGCCCCTCCCTCGCCAGGGCAGGGGCCGCCTCCCGCGCCTCCCACATGGAGCCAGCACCCAGCCAGCCACTCCAGCTTCCTGCCTCTGACCTCCACAGTAAGGACCCAGCCTCAGCAAAGCAACCCCTTTCCACACTGCTCCCACCCCGGGGGGCGGGGGGAGACAGGAATAAGAATCAAGGTGGTGCAGTTCCAGTGTGTACAGTTAGAGAGGGATGTAAAACCGAACTAGATTTTTGAAGAGTATATTAATCAGAACTGTGATCCGTAGGTTTTTGAGGACCGATTAGTCTTTCCTTGATTTTTTTTTTTTTAAACGGATCCCCCAGGGTCTCTTATCCCCTTTCTTACCAGCTGGGCGGTCTGGTGCTCCTGGCAGCCGAGTGCCTACTTACCAACGATGCACAGAAACTACAAAGGTGGGAGGGGGAGTGAGGGGGCGAGGAAACCGCTGCCCCCGGGAAGCTCCTGCCGGCTGTGGTCTCTGCTCACAGCTTCTGACCTTGGAGAGCAGGAGGGAGGCAGCAAGTGCAGGTTCCCTCAGAGGGAGGGAAGGACACCTGTGGGGTCAATGCCCAGCAAGGCAGAGCGCTGCCCCCGGTCTCGAGGGGCCTCGTGGGCCTGCCTCAGTAACATCCAGGCCCTGGGTACAGACTTTGTTGGGAAGAGGCCGAAATCGGTGACCCTTAGGGACTAGGAAGTAGTTCCTTTGGGATCTCAATACTTGAAGGACTCCCCCCACTCTCCCAGAGCCTCCAGCGTGGGCCAACCACACGTACTTATGCGCCACGGCTCAGGACAGTTTCCCCGTAGCCCGCAGCCACCCTGGGGTACCAAAACTGTCCGTGTGGGGCCTCGTCCCGCCCCAACCCAAGCAGATCCCCTCCTGTGTCACTGGCCAGCCCCTGTCCCCGCCCCCACCCGCACTCCCCCCCCTCCCTCTCGTGTTGCAGATTTCTGTTCACTCAGAATTGTAAATGTTTAGTTGTGACCATGACATATTGTTTGGGTCAGTGTTCCTTTCCAATGCATACTAATATATTATGGTTATTATATATGAATATATTTAATGACATGGAAAAAGTTGTGGAATTTTTTTTAAGGTTTTTTCCTGTTAGAGTTGTAATGGACCCAGATGGAACTTGTAATGTGGGCCCCACATGATAGAACTAAATTCAGATATCATTAAATAAACTCTTGTATACTGCTCTATCTCCAGTCGTTCTTGGTGGCCTGAGCGATGGGTGATGGGCTGCGGGGACACAGAGGGGTGAAGTCTTCCCACAACTTAAGGGATATGGCCTCAAGGGTTGCCTTAAAATGACTCCCAGCAAGTCCAAGGCCTGGGCTTAAGTTTTTTTGAGACAAGGTCCTGTGTATTCAGGCTGGTACTGAACTCAGCCTCTTCCTCCTGAGTGCTGGGATTACAGGTGTGACTTCAGGCCCAGCCGTGTATATGTGGTTACCAGGGATTAAACTCAGGACCTTGAGCTTGCAAAGCAGGCACCAGAACCACTGAGCTAAAAATCCCTGGCCCAGCTCTGGGCTTTAAAAAAAATTTTTTTTTTTTTGGCAAAAAGCCCTAATTACCCAGAAAAAGAAAGAAAAGGGCCATCTGTGACTTGGACTTTGAATGCTCAGTAACCGCTGAGATAGACCCTTGCTGCTCCCTGGAGCCCCCAACTAAGGAGAAACTTAGGGCAGAGGTAAAAGGCGGCTTTTTCCCATTTGCCCCACGTGCAGCAGCAGGGAGACAGCAACCTTTGACCTTTGAACCTGGAAGTCATTTTTTGCCTTGTACATATTTCTTAAAGCCAAGTAGACTCATAAGGAAACACAAGGTTGGTGAAACTTGAGAGATCTTGCAAAAGGCTTTTTTCTAAGCCATTGCTGAAGGGTTCATGTGGTATATAGACTGGGTTGGTGCCAGCAGCACACAGCCACCAGGAGCTGAGCTCACTGGGTTTGAGAGAGGCTATATTTAAACCTCCAAATGGTAGTGATTTCTGTATTAAATAAACAACTGAGCCATTAGGAACACATTGTGTTGCCATGCAGAGTGGAGCCGATAGGCACCAAGAAGTGATCGGTACTGCACCCAGCTCTTTCCAAGACCAGGCTCAGCCACAGGCCTAGTCTGGACCTTCAGTGATGCGGGATCCGCTGCTGCCTTTTCCTCAAAGGCCCGGAAACTTTCCTGTGCCATGCGCCAGGCAAGCTGGCTGGAGGCAGCTGTTTCTCAGGATGACCCTGTGATGGCCCAGCCTTCTTGGGGCCTGGCTGTGAGGATGAGGAGCTGGGTGCTCGAAACACTTCCGTGGACCGAGGGTATCCCAGTCAGCCTCAGGAGAGTCCCTGCTGAATGACAACGGTGGACGGTGGGTGGGTTTCAGTTACGTAGTTTCACCCTCCAAGGACAGTTGGGCCACTGGCGGGACTCAGGACCTGCAGAGACTGGAGCTAACATTTGTGGTGCACTTGGCTGTTTCTCAGCTGTGGGCATTTTAGGTCAAAGGTCCAATTCTCAAGGACTTTCGTGATGTTGCTTTTCTCTTTCCAGAAGTTTGTGTCTTTAGCACTCCAGCATAGCTGGAGCCTGTGCCTGCAGGTGTGGCCCCATGGCCTACAGGACACACTGCTGATCAGACACACATCAGAATGGGAGCCACGAACGCAGGGCTTTTGACAAGGCATCAATGTTCGTCCATCTTAAATAGTACAGGGAATGAGCGGAGTCCCTGCTAAGCACTGGCCCGAGGTGGTGAGAAAGCCTGTGGTAGTTTAGAATGCTAGGCACAAGGAAGTCCAGTGATCCTCACCAGGAATCCCAGGCCCCACAGGGCCAGCCTCCTGTGTCCCTGCAGCTCCCAGGGACGGTGGCTGGCATGGGGATGCCCACTTGCAGTACAGAAACCCCTCGCTCTCGGATTCTGTTGACTAGACATCTCTTTCCACGTTCTTTAAGACTAAATAAAGACATATAAGAAATGTGCCAAGAAAAACCAGGAATGAAAGGAAGAACCAAGCCAGTGAGGACTACAGTACGGGCGGATTAACTTACTGCTCAGCACCCTGGAGCCTCGGCAGGACAGAAGTCACTTAGGGGAAGAGCTCAATGCCTTTTGTTACCGGCATGTAGTTAGGAGGAAGTCTGTGGAGTTGTACAATGCAATGAGAGGAAAGAAGTCGCATCCCACCTTCTAACATAAATAAAAGGGAGCCTCAGTCCAGCAAAGGCTCAGAAAATCCAGCTCGATAAGGGGTGATCTGTGGTCAGCGGAAGCTACCAGTGTTCCCTAAACCCAGAAAGCAGGAAATAGGGAGAATGGCAACACAGCCCATGGCTGCCAGTGCTCTGATGTGGGGCCGGGGAGAGCCGCTCGGACAGTTCTGGAAGCAGAGGGGAGCGAAGGGGGAATTCTGCAGCAGCCCCAGGGAAGGGAAGCTCCGGGATCTGAGCTCAGGAAGGAAGTACAACGCCAGCCTGGCTAGCTGGCTGCAAGCCACAGAGAAAAGCAGCGCAAGGAGTTTCCCTATCAGAGCCACAAAGGTTGAAGCAGAGGCCATGTCCTGGCAGGCAGCGCTGCCGGCTCTGAAAGGAGCAGACTGTCCTAGGCTGACGATAGCTACAGCTGAGTGCAGTTATTAATAATCATGATGTTTAAATGGAACAAGATTACCAGTTATACCCAGGTATCTGGATTTCTTTATATGGTATCCAGACTTAAAATGCTTATAATTAATAATCCAATAAGTTAAACAATTCTTATGCTGTTATTTTAATAAAGCCTATTTTCAAGGAAAAAGCACCCATGATGATGGGTGCTTCAGCCCAACCAGCCAACCCCAGAGCACCAGCTGCAGCTGAGGATTGTGGTGGGGACGTGTTTGAGGGGGAAGCCAGGCCTCGCAAAGCCATGCTGAAATGCTACTTCTACATGAGCCATGTTACTCTCAGGTGTGTCAGGAGGAATTAGGCCCCCAAAACGGCACATGCCAGCCACTCGGATATGTCACAGCACTCCCTGCCTGACAGAGATGGTGATGTCTCCTGTGAGAAACCCAGCCCTTGAGCGGGGACTGGGGCTTTCCTCCTGGCACATCTGCAGCTTACCCTGCCCATGCCCTGGATGGCCGGTCCCTCACACTCTGCTCTTGGGCAGCTTTCTGACCACAGGCAGAGGGACATGAAGTGACTTGTTCAGGGTCACACAGCTGGCCGTCCCAGGGCTGGGCCTGGAGCCTCTTCAGCCAGAAGAACAGAAGCTGCTGTGTGCAGACATCAGCTCAGTGTCTTGGCTGAAAGGGCCTTTCAGTACGACTGAGGCAGGGCACCGTGGCTGTGGTTCAGACGCCCCATGAGTTGCCGGGGCTCCGTGCTGAGCAAGTCAAGAGGAGGTGAGAATGTCAAACAGGCTGTCAGTGCCACCTCCCCCAACCCCCCCGAGGAGGGGCTCCCAGGAGATGCCATTTGTCCAGATTTAGGGTTTCACACAACACTGAAGATGCGGCGCTGTGGATTCCTGGTCTTCTGCTGGGTGATCCATTAGCAACCACCCACCCTGACAGGAGATGCTTCCTGGGGTAAGTCTGTCCACAAGCCCTGCTGTCCACACTGGCCTCTGTCCCTCAGGACTTATCTCCCTGCGACACGCTGCTTCTCCTTCCCTTCCTTTCGCAGCCTGGCTCCGGGAAGCAGGCTGTTGG
The DNA here is from genome assembly GCA_004026965.1 of Petromus typicus. NCBI lineage: Eukaryota > Metazoa > Chordata > Mammalia > Rodentia > Petromuridae > Petromus > Petromus typicus. The sequence continues at coordinate 79,142 of PVIR01003081.1, forward strand.
CCGTGGCTGCCTTCCCCTCACTGCTCAGCCTCTTGACACTTCCCCACCATCCTTCTTGGTAGCTCCAAGGGGCTCAGCATCATGAGGAGGTCAGTGGGCCTCGGGGGCCAAACAGACGGGGGAGCTCTTTCCTGGCTGACTCGTTCTCACACCCTCGCTAGTTCATCCTGTTGTAGGTTCAAAGCAGCTGGTGGGTCCCGGAGTCTGTAGGGCCCACGGGGCTCAGTCTGGGGTCAGACAGAATCTTTCCTCAGGTGAGCCAAGAGCAGGCTCTGTGCCTACATGTGTAACCCTGCTCACAGCAGCTGTGCCCGGTGGGAGGGGCGTCTTCTCCATTTCCTAGATGAGGCCTATGCTCACAGCTGGTACATGGTGTGGTGGTCCGTGGGTTGCTCTGCCCATTTCCGGTGCTCTGTTATTAGGAACTTCCTAGATCCCTTTGCCAGAGCGGGGCTAGGTAACTAGTTCAGGCACACTTGGAAGCAGGCTGGTGGGTTTGCTTTCAGGAATTTCCTTTTCCTTTGCCGCAGAGACCTCATGACTGTCCTCTTGGCCTGAGTTCTAGGGTAAGGCAATATGTCAGAGCTGAGCAGCTGCTTAAGGCTTCTGGACCTCAGATCTCATTGCATCTAGAGTCTTAAGTCTCAAAGTCTGAGAAACAATACTACACCAGGATGCACTGGGCTCTCTTCTTGGTGGCCGTGCCTGTCCTGAGAGGAATTCTCAGGGCACAGTTGTTTGAGAAAATCCACGGAAGATTCTCTCCCCCTCAACCCCTCTACTACAAGCCCATTTTTTCCCTCAGTAACGCTGTGTACTTTGGCCACTACTCTTATTATTTTCCTCCTTTTCACATGGAGGATGATGTAAGCCAGCTGACTGGCCTGCTTCCTGTATGGAGAGAAGAGAAGGCTCGATGCTGGGCCTTCTGTGGCCTTCCAACTCTGAACTCGGCAACCCGTGGCCTGCCCTCTGTGAGACAGGTGCCACAGACAAGCACACACACACACACACAAGGGAAGGGCTGTCAGAGCAGCGCGGGAGCCAAGTAAAGGCAGTTCTCTGGCTGGTTGTGACACATGTGTAACCTTAGCTGCTCAGAACCCTGAGGCAGAAGGATCATAAGTTCGAGGTCAGCTGGGACAACTTAAGGTAACTCTAAGATAAATAAATGGATGAGTGAAAGAAGGAAGGAGGGGGAGGAGCACTGCGTGGAGGGCGTGAGGTCCGATGCCCCAGTTCTGCAAATGAATAAATGAACGAGTGTAATGCTCTCCACACTGTGCAACCACACCTGTCTCGAAACGGCTCCCTGCTCACCGCTCCAGGCCAGATCCCACTGCACTCTGGCCACTGAAATGTTTCAGCACTGAAAAATGACTTTACAACCATGGAGAAACCGAACAAGAACATGTCGGGAGGATGAAGCCTGTTCCAAAGGAGAGCCCAGAAGTCCTTCTGAGCAGCGGTGGCCAGCACCATGAGGCGTGCTGACCCCCGGGGGGCGGGTCCCGGGCAGGCAGGGCGGCAGTTAATCTTAGACATGCGTCTGCTTGGCCCTTTCCATACAGCCTCAGGTCACTCTACCACCGGGACACACTGGACACACAAGCACTACTCACTTCCCACACAGCACGTGACTGGCTTCCCAGGCAGACCAGATCTCAAGGTTACAACTGCCTGCCGGGTTCCCAGCACACGGGGCTGGCTGCAGAGGCAGTGGTCACTTGAGGGGCCTTGGCTAGCTCCAAAATGCCCATGGTAGAGGCCAGAATGGCCACAAAGGGCCAACGTTCTAGCTCTGCACCCCTATGGAAGCAGTGTACATCAGGAGGTCCGAGCTTTGGGAGAGTTTATTGAGTAGGTTTTGCATACCAAAAAGATGCTGGCTTTTATCCGGCATTGGTAGGTGTCACAGCGGGTGGTCCCTTTAATGCTATTAGTTGGTTGGCCAGACTGCAATGACCACAATAGCCACGAGCAGCAATAAAATCACCATTATCATCCCTGGAAAACAGAAGCAGAATACACTCTTTCAGTGAGCACACCGGAAAGGCAACGCATATCCTGTCGAGACCCTCTGAGAGGTGCAGACACAGCTCTGGCCTCACAGCCGGGTGGGTGTAGAGGCGGGGCTCCAGGGGACCCAGAAATGGCCTGCCCCTGGGGAGATGTGCCACTGTTCCAGATTGTGAGGCTGAGATGCTGGTGGGGATGGGTGAGGAGGTGGGTCCACGGAAGCTCCAGCTCCGTGGAGAGCACACACAGGCACAGATCCTTGCTACTAAGTCAGGGTCCACCCTGCACACAGGCCCAGGAACTCAGTCCTTCGCTCACTACTTTCCACCTTCACTGATCCAGTGTTTAAGACTACGTGGTTTTACCACACACTAGCTACTGCAGGGAACCTATCGAAGACAGGACAGGGCCACTACAAGAGAAGTATCTAGTCTGGATGTGGTGGTGCTGGCTTGTGGTCTCTGTGTTCTTGGAGGCTGAGGCAGGAGGATCACAAGTTTGAGCCTAGTCTGGGCAACTTAGTGAGACTCTGTCTTGAAGGTAATAATAAATAAAAGGCTGAGGAAATAGCACAGTGCAAAAGTTCAATCTTCAGTAGTACGTGCACGCACACAAACACACTCACACACACTAAGCATCTAGAAAAGCCTGCTCATCCAAGACTCTCCTGGCCAAGGCCCAGGGAGGGAAAGTAAGTGTGAGGTGACAGACATGAAGAATAACCGGGGAAGGAGGGTGCGCAGGGTAACATGGAATTTGGCCACCAGGTGGCTCGTGGAAGACTGAGTTGCTGTGAAGATCAAGATGCCAAGAGTCTAATTCTTTACTGCTCAGGAGGCCACAGGTTTCAGACTGGTCACCAGCGTGAGCTGCCCTCTGGATGATTCCTGGCTACCTCGGGTTATTTACACTGGAATAATTAAACCTGAATAAAGTAGAGGTGCGCTTGCTCAGTTGCCCGAGTATACTTCAGGTGTTCAGCCATTGGACACAGCCAGCGGCTGCTGCGGTGGACATACGATATCCCCAGGACCACAAGTTTCGAGATGGTGGGATTTCACTGTCAGTTTCTAAGTTCTAGATATTTTAAATGTTCAGCAACGATTTCTTTCTTGGCCCAATCATTACTTACAAGTATGTTTTACAATTTCCAATTATACTAAAACATGCTTATCAAAATATATGTATTTGGAATTCATGGTGGTGCACACCTGTAACCATACTCGGAAGACTGAGGTGGGAGGACTGTGGAAAGTTTGGGGCCAGCCTAGTCTATACAGCAAGACCTTGTCTCAAAAAAAATTAAAACACTAAAAAATTCAGAGATAATACATGTAACATATTTTGATGTAAAAATATTGAATTTTCATTGGTGAAAATGCAGTCACAATAATACTTCTGTGGTTTGCTGCCCACATATGTACTTGAAGGAAATACTAAATCTCAACAAGACATTCAGGAAACAAGAATGTGGTCTGCCTTTCCGCTCAAACTCAGACTTCCTGCATTTGATCCACCGACCCTTAGGGCCCCATGGACGTCACATAAGGTAAGTTTTAAACCCAACTCGTGTAAGGACAGCTTGCCCACGGTTCTGAATACTGAGAAAGGAGTTAAAACATATGGCCGGCTCCCTCGTCACTTCCTTTCCACCATGGGCGAGTCTTCCTAACATGGCCTCTTTCTTGGGGATCCTGCTCATGACAGCCCCTCCTCTCCAGGACCTGGGGCTACTTTTTCTCCCCCGTCTTCATGGAACACAAAATAAAGCTTCCACGTGAGGGATCTGCACACTGTAGCCCAGGGATCAATTCTGTCTGTGATCTGTTTTTGTACAACCTAGGAGCTAGGAACAGTTTTCATGTTGTTAGAGGGTTGTCCTAAACAGAGGCAGAGGAGGGGATGTGGCATGCCTGAACCATTTGTCACCTGGCCCCTTGCAGAAGTTTGCTGACCCCTCAGCAGGACTGACAGTGACCCGGCTGCAGCATCAGTTCGTCCCCTCAGGTTCTGGTTTCCAGTGCTCCCCTTTCTTCCATCCGGGGATTTCCTTGTCCCCTGGGAATCCCCGGATGCACACCATGGGGTTGGGTGTAACACTTCACCTAATGTTTATTTCATGACATTTGCAGTGAGAAAGGGTACACACGTGATATTATTCACTTCTAGCTAGAATCAGAAAATCAGAACACATCTTTTCTACCTCCAGAAACCTCTTTGAGTTGATCAAAAGCTTTCATGGGGATGGGAGCCGCGGATTGTTGCTCAGCTCTGTGCGATATTTGGTTGAGAACTTGCTCCTGGATAGGGTGAAAGGATTACATAGTGCAGGAGGAGGAAAAGTGTGGGGCAGTGGACAGGGCGAAGGGACCTGAGGGACCCGCGCTCACCCTGGACAGAGGAAGGCTGGCAAGGAAGGAGGGGAATGAGCAGCAGAGTTTGTGGCCTCACAGCACAGGCAGGCTCACATCGGCGAGCCCTCGAGGCCAGATGCTCCCAGCACTCTCCACTGAGGCTATGATGGCCCAGGGCTGACGCCCCTTCCAGTGACCTGACCTTTCAAACCAGGGCGACGATGAGAATAGCTAAACAGGCGATTAGAACAAAGGAATAAAGAATAACAGATGGGGAGACCAGATCACCCATCTGGTTCAGTTTACACACGTGAAGCCCGAAACACAGGGAAGAGGCCCGGAGATCCGGGCGCCCCTCCCCCCAGACGCGGGCCACTGCCATGCTGTGCTCTGTTCTCTCCGAGGCCCAAGCCCCAGCGTCCTTCTTGATAGAGACCAGGCAGGTCAGGTCACCTCCTTGCTTCATGCCTTCTGGTACACAGATCAGACTCTACACTGGCCCTGCTGCCCTGTAACCACGCTCTGTGCCACATTCTCACCCTGGGCCTCCCTCACTGGCCAACACGCTATGCTCCTGATTGCAAGGCATATGACACATGCTGCCCCATCTGTCTAGAGTTCTTCCCTTCTTGGCCTAGCAAGTCCCCCAAACCTCAGCATCAGTGCTAATTCCTGGACTAACTTCTTGACCTGAAATCAACAGTACCCTTTTGTCAGTCTCCCACAGTAACTGTCATCAAAATCATTCGGACTGGCTCCTGGGCATCTCTCCTGACCCAGGGGCCTCAGAAACAGGGACTGTGTCTTCTTGTTCAGCAAGGATCCTGGTCTTGAACCCAGAGCTGGGACACACAAGAGGCACTGTGTAAATATAAATGAATAGGTCACAAATGTGTAAATACCGTGTCTTTTCTCTGGTATGAGAAACTGAAGATGTAAATGAGTTCTAAAATGTATGACAGATATTGTGAAATAGAAAATATTCAAAGAGAAAGGGGTACGGGGGAGGGAAAAAATTTGATGTTTTTAAAAAAACAAAAAGCTTATGTATATAGGAGTGGGGAGTTGTAGGGTAGGCAGGGGAATGGGAAAGAATGAGAATTAAGTCATGTCATATACTAGTACAAATTTCAATGTCGAGTGCATTCATGATGTATACATAAAATGTATCAATAAAATAATTAAAAATTCTATTTAAAATATATGTAAATGAATACACACAGTGTTTGAAATGGGCAAGAGTCTACGGCCTTACCAGCCTGTCTATGGCCACACCACCCTGCTACAGCCACACGACCCTGAATGCACCTGATCTCATCTAAAAGGGACAAGAAGAGACAATAAGAAATGGAATTAGAAGCTGAGAAACTATGTCAAGGATGACAGTCAGAAGTGCTCAATGTCAATCAACAAATACTGCAGAGACACAGACAGGGAAAAGCTTCTGGGTTCTAGACGCATTTAATAGGACAGTGTTAGCAGGAAGGTGAGTGGGCCTACTGGAATTAGTAATATAGGAATATGGGGTGTGTGTGTGCACGTGTGTGTGTGTGCACGTGTGTGTTCAGGGCCTGGGGCATGCTAGACAAGTGCTCGACCACTACTGAACCACAGCCGCAGGCCCAGTGATGCCTTTTAAGAGCTGAAATGTCTGTCAGTGAAACTGTGAATTAGATAAATCCTGCCTTTGTGAAGGGGACACACTGTTCATGAGGAATCAAAACACAGCTCACTCCAACATCTTAGATGGTGCTTGATAACACGATAAGCCAGGTCCTTGCCCAGTGATGAAAAGGGGAACTAGTAGCACAATGACAAATGACATTTTTGTACCTTACACCCTCTCAGAGCAAACACTGGTTCTTTGGGGTGGGAAGATTTTTCAACAGGCTTAGGTAACCTGGTGTGTCCTGTGGGTAGGCCAGGGAGGTCATTTTGAGACGGCAAGTGACAGTGATAAGCAAAGCCAACTGCAGCCTTTGTGCCAAAGAGACGGTGTTTACAGACCTTATCACGACTGCCGTCCCTTCTTGCGGTGGCTCTCCGGGAATGTGAGCTCAGGTCTGGCACCTTGCTAAATGGGGCCTCTCTCCCGGAGGACGCTTTTGAGAAGCGCAGGGTGCTGAGGACCTTTCCATAGCATCCGACACAGCATATCCCAGGAGACCTGGCTCCGTGCTACAGGCTCTCGCGTGTGGCCTCTCCTTGCTCCCCACGGCACATCACTCTCCTTCCTTTCACTCGAGGGGAAGGGGAAGCCCTGGGGTGAGCTCTCCTGCCCAAGGCCCTGGGACTGGTAAGAAAGAAGATGAGTAGAAGCGAATCGAGATGGTGCCAGCTGGTGGCCACGATCCTGTCCTCTCCTGTCCCAGTGGTACCAGTGCAGGGGGACTGAGCCCCCAGTACGCGGCTTATCAGGCAGAAAGACAAGACTCCATGGGGCTCGAGGAGTGGGACATAGAGCCTCTTCTCTTTCCATCTTCTTCCCTTTCCTCCCTTCCAATATTTTATGCTGGAAGACTAAACTGAGACACAAAAGATGACAGAGGAGTGCACGGAACTGTGACGGACCCATCACTTGCCTTTACCGGGAATTGGCTCATAGCCAGCCTGGCTTGACCTGTGTGCTCCCCTGTACCATCTCCGATGTGCCATTGGGAAACACGTCCTGGGCATACGTAACCCACAGGCACTTTAATCATTGTCATTAAAAATAAGGCACCTTGTTAAAGTAGCACACTGTGACTGTTCGTAAGCATGCAGTGTGAGATTTTGCAAAGGGAGAAAGGGCAAAGTCTCAAGCCCATCGGATGGAGGAACACAGCTCTGGCCTCCAGGGTGCAGGACGGTCCTGACAGTTGGGGAAGAAGAGGGGGGGGGGATTTAAGCCATTCTGAGTCACATGTGAAAGAAAGAACTTAGTTCTTTTGCCTCTGAATAGTGCTCAAGCCTCAGGGGGTCTCGTCATCCATCCCCCAGCTAAGGAAATGTTTGACATTTCAGAACAAGAAAGACAGTTGCACTTCTGGGAACTTGCCAACTTCTAAACAATGACTGCTCTCTGCCCCTGACCCCTGTGCGGGACACCTGGACGGCCTCCGGACTCGGGGACCGTTTCCTCATGCTTCACTCAACTCCTTCCCTGGTACCACAGGCACCTGGATGGGCAGATGTTCCCTGCTGCTACTCAAGAGCCCCTTTCAGGGGCAGACATGGGTGCCAGGGTTACAGGGGTGGAAAAATATGTCCATTTCCTTTGGTCAGTTTACCAGATGAGTATTACTCAACCACTTACAATATTTACAGTCCAGCTCATGGCAATTAAAAAAAGATGTAAGAAAACAAACTCCTTTCAGACTGGGAAAGGACATTAAACACAGTCTCTCAGGAACAGGGCTGTTTTCCGAAGATTGTTCATCTAGATTAATGGTCCATCCTTTTTTTCCACTGAAACACTGGAAACCAGCAAGTGACCGTGTGAGCAGCAGCCCTCAGTGGGCCCTGGTGTGGAGCAGGAGGGGAAGGACAGGAGAGGACAGAGTCTGCCTTCGCATGGGAGCCGAGGCGTGGGCCTGTGTGCTGGCCACTTCTACCCTGTGGCTGAGGTGGCTGGGAGGGGACTATGACAGCAGAGAGGACAGCAGGAAGGGGAGATTTGGGGGCACCCTCATCTGAAAGTCTTTTGATCTGCATTGTCACCAGAAAGCCATTCTGGCTGCCCTATTTTTTACTTCTTTTTTGGTGATATTGAGGGTCGAACTCGGAACCTTGCACACTTGCCAGGTAAGTACAGTGCCAAAGAACTACATCCCTGGCCCTTAGCTACCTTTTGGTTGTTTTAAACCAAAATACATATTCTTGTCTTCCTTGTACTCCACACTGGAAGAGTTAGGGCAACCAAGCAACCCCAGGTAATAAATACTCTCTCGCGGCAAACAGAACACCCTTATGAACGGGTCCTGGACAGCGCTGCTTTTTCCCTTCAGTTGTGCTGCCAGTCACTGACATTTGCTTATGTATTAACAAGCGAGTTAGCATTGATTAAACATGGATTCTCACAGCAGACTCCTGAGCAGAGGTAGGGAATAAACAGGAGAAGAATTTGTTTTCAAAAGTTCATGTAAATGTTCCCTTTAATCCTATTACTGGGCAAATAAGCTAAGAAAAGAGTAAAGGTGCAGAGACGGTGAGCGTATTTGCACTCCGATCAGGGACTGTGGCCACCCCGGAGTGCAGCCTCACCTGCCTGCTCTGGAGCTGTGCTGCTTCTACTTGGCTGCCCGAGTTGTGGGCACCACTGGGCCCAACAGCCCAGCACGACCAGGGGACCTGACACCAGTGACGTGCAGAGGGCGCCCACCTGCCTCTCGCCTTTTCCCTCTTTAGTCTACCCTGTGGCTCTACATGTTAATTTCCCATGAAAACCATTGTGCTAAAGCTTTCTTGAGTTTTCCATGTCTGGTTTTGCTCTTAGCACGGCATCCCCACCACCCTCCCAACCTCTCCTGTTCTGTGGGATGTCCTTTCTTTGCAGTTCTGCAGTGTTACCCCCCCACCATCTCTGTGGACTTCACACTGTGTCTATTCTTGTCTTGTCCCAGAATGCTCCAGGGCTGTGACCTTGACACTTGGCTCAAACCGCACATCCTCCTTAACAGCTGCCCAGGCCTGCACGGCCTGCCTCCAACAAGCACTGACATGAATGCCGTGGTCTGTACATGACTGTTCTCCACCTTTCACCTCTTCCACTGTTAACAGTTCTGTCATTAGATCACAAGATCTCCCAAAACAGGGATTGTGCCACCCAATGTGGCGGCGGGATGTTAGTTCTACAGTTAAGGACACTAAGCTTCACACCCACCACTTACTAGCTATGACATGTTGGAAAAGTTTCTTAATACTGAATTTGGCTTCACTAGCTCTTAAAATAAGACTTAAAAACATACCAACTCCATAGGCTTGTCGTATGGATCAGATAAGGCAAAGCACACAAGATTTCTAGAACATAAGTAGGTCTCCAGCAGTGAGAGCTACAGGGACATAAGCATCACCCCTGTGTTGCACTTGCTGATGAAGCATGATTTGTGTATGAACTGCCCCTGGGTAGATGATGGTTACTCTGTGGAGGTGCTATGAAAGAGCTGATCTCTCAATTTAATGAGAGAAATAACAGGTCATTCATTCCAAAAGAGAACGAAGAGGAACAAAAACAGAGGAGCACCTGGGTGGCAGCTGGTGCAGGAACAGAGCACCCAGTTCTAGCCGGGCTCGGTGGCCATGACGGGAGTCCAGGAAAGGCTGGAAGTTCACAGTGGAATATCTGGCAGCATCCGTTTTGGTTATTAGCCACAGGAAGGGCAGCTGTGCCGGGCGAAGTGCTGGATGGAGCCAAAAGGCAAGCAGAGCACAGCCTAGTGGATGCCAGGTGAGCGAAGCTGTGAGAAACCAAAATGTACGAGTCTTTGAGGAAGCAGAGGTCAGGGCCGGGGCACTGGCAGAGGACGAGGTCACAGGCGAGAGAAAGGGAACGTTAAAGCAAACCAAAAGGAGGAGCTGGTGCCATAGCACATGCAGTGTGTGGGAGGGGCACAGAGCCCGGATGGCCTGGCACAGACAGGAGTAGTTGACGATGACGACAATGAGGACGACGACGATGCAGTACAGTAACAGCAAAGGTCACAAAATAAGAGTACAATTACCTCAATCAACACATGCGCTTGGAAGGCCTCACAGTTCCCAGATCTCAGGCTATTACCACCCTAAGGCAAGGAGGCCAGCAGGGCCATAATTTCTCCCAACTTAGAGGTAAGAAAATGGACACTCAGAGGCCAAGCAGGATGAGAAAAGGAAGGCTCCTCAGGCCAAAACTATGCCACAGTCCCCTCCGGGAGCCCTAGGCAGGCGGCCAGCCAACTGCAGGCCTGGCTCTGGGCAAACAGCCACATTCCCTGACAGGGAGCGACATGGAGCTGGGAGGTCGGCCGGGAGCAGGGCACCTGGGCAGGCCGCAGGAGTCTTAAGGGTGAAGGTGACAAGCCATGGCCCGGGACACACAAAGGATGGTGTGACTCCAAAAATACATTACAAGGCAAAAGCAAAAGCAAAACAAAACAAACCCCAAATGCTACCAAGTGGGGTCTGAGTGCGCTTTGGTTCTGACTGAAAACAAACACTGGAATTAAACAGACCTTCACTTTATCTCGGCTCTGTGTCGTGCCTGACTGAATGTAACACACAGTCTGGCTTTTGACAGGACCGGGGCACAGTGTGGAGAGGAGCAAAGGCCTGCAGACCGCAGCCTGGGCCTCCTCGGGCCTCCACAAGCAACTTGCCCGACACCTCTGCACCCCGTTTCCATGGCATCTCTCCATCTGCTCACGACACAGTGGCATCGTGAAAGAGCCCAAGGCTTGGCACAGGGCAGGTGGTTGCCTTCTAAAAGTACCAGCTTCCTGAAGGTAGGAACTGTGGTCTTTGCTGAGGTGACTGCGGAGTGGCCAGGTAGGTGCTGACACATGTCAAGGTTGGGTTTTAACCAAGGTGACTCTGGGAGGACAGGAGTATCTCCCGGACCTTGGTCCCCACCACCATGGGGAGAAGAAAACCTTCTGGGTCTGAGTCCCTGAGGTCCCAGCGCAGAGCCCCGTGACATGCTGACAAGATGTAACCAGGGCTCTGTGGAGACACAGACAAGAAAAGGCAGCAGCTGGGGAGGAGAGCGGCGGGGAGGGAGACATCTGGGGGCCAGAGGGAGCACAGGCTCTCAGCAGGAAGCAGGAATCAAGGGAGGTGACCTGAAAGGAGTGGGGGTGGGGTTGAGGGGGAAAAAAGGACTGGTCTCGAAACAGGAAATTAAAAGGAATTAAGACTGTGAGAGCGGGGGCAGAGGAGCTGGACGGAGGCCTAGTGAGAGGCAAGCTCCAGCATCCCGGCACCCCGCCCGGCATGAGCACCTGGCCAGGCGTCAGGTGGCTTTGGAGCAGCCACAGTTGCAGCCCCAGGCCACAGCCAGGCCGACACTGGGTTGGCAGAGACCCTCATGAGAGCTCATTTCACCAGCTGAGGTAAATCAGGTTGTAAGAGCTGCTGACCCACCCCATTGGCCTAGTCAGGTTTTACCTGAGACAGACGTACCCACACTAGAACCCAGCTCAACAAACATTTAATTTATTTTTATTTTTTTAAGGTTTTTTTGAGACAGGGTCTTGCTTTGTGGTTCACGCTGGCCCTGAGCTCAGCCTCCAACTCACATCACAGCAATCCTCCTGCCTCTGCCTCCTGAGTGCTGGGATTACAGGAATGAGCCACCACGCCCGGCACTGTGGTATGTGGTACTGACTGCTGCTGGGGTGAGTCTCCATGCCCAGTATTGTTATGTGGTTACCAAGGATCAAACCCGGGTCCCTGCACTTGCAAGACAGGCGCAGGAACCACTGAGCTATATCCCTGGCCCTCAACAAACATTTATTAAGTGCCTACCGTGTGTCAGGTACACTGGCTACAACAATGCATATTTGACGGAGTCTGCCAGTCTCATGAGCAAGACAGAAAACCCACTTCATTTCTACTCATCCCTAAAACAAAAAACCCTCCAGAAGACAGCCATTCCCTAGAGGCACCAGGTAAAACACGACCATTGCTGTTGCTTCCTGCATAGAAAGTGCTGAGTAGTTTCTAGGCCCCAACTGTGTTCTCAGAGTGCTATTCATTTCCCTTCCCCAAAGTAAGTTCAGCTCAGCAGTCACCACAATTCAACAGCAGAGTTCAACTGTAAATAGATAATCCCTCATATCAGCAATCAAAAGCAGCCCGTTACGAGTTGTCAAGTCAATAATTTAATGCCAATTCTGTGGTGCATCAATATTTGCTAAGAAATCTCCCCTCACTGTGCTGTAAGTCACCCCTGGGAATGTAAGTCTGTCTGGAGTCTGGCAGGAATTCAAGTGTCTCGGAGAAAACAGTCAGGAACTCTGTTATAGATATCTTGTTTTGACAATTCCCTCTTGACTGAGTGTCAAAAGGGATTCACCATTGCAGACTCCTCCATCTGCACTGGGCTACGTGGCCTGGCACCAGTTAGGTACACCTGGGAAGGTGATATGAGGGTACTGCCCCTGGTGTTCTCACACGGGCAGAGGCGGGGAGGTACAGCTTTGTCAACACACCACTCATCTGCCTGTTTATTAAAAGTAAGTCATACAACCAAGATGCACCATTAGTTCTGAATCTCAGAAAACCAGTTATGTCACGCCTGGTGGTCGTCTGTGTTCAACTTTGCATACGCAGCTGATATGACAGCCCACAGGAGGTCGAGCAGGTACTCTTCTCCAGGAGTTTGGCATTCTGAACACAGCGCATTGGGAGACCCATCCCAGTGATGACGACCTTCAAGCCACAACATCCACCAAGAGCCTAAAAGTCCCTGCACCTGCCTTCCTTCTAATTCTTCCCTCGATTTGGTCGTTTCTATCATCCCTTAGATTCTTGCAAGTAATCCATCATCACTGAAATAAATTTCACATTTGTTTAAAAAACTCAAATGATCCAGAGTCATTTCCTCTTCCTTATAACCAAGCTCCTTCTGTGAGGAGATCAGAATAGTTGTCTCTACTCATTTGGAAAAATGTTAAAGGAACATGAGAATGATTTTACTGTACTAGTGTAAGTCTTTTCTTCCTTTTTTCTTTTCTTTTTTGATTTTGTTTGTTTTGAGTAGCCAAGACTATTCAGACAACCCTCCTGTCACAGCCTCCCAAGTGCAGGACTATAGGCATGTGCTACCCTTCCTGGTTTCTGGCTTCATCTAGAAAGAACAGTAGAGAGGCATTGCTCTTTGGAAAACAAACTCATAAATTATGTCCCCTTATTCCAAATAAGACCAGGACCCAAGAGGAACAGCAGTCACTATTACAAAGGGCCTTCTCAGATACTAAACTCTTCTTTAACAGTCACATACCTATTACTGTGCAAGTATTCTTTGACTAATGCTCCAGGTATTATTCTTAAGACCTAAAGTACATAAAAGATGAGTTTATACTCTGAGGCAGAGGTTCTTGGAGCAAATATGAGGGAAGAAAGCTCATCCTCTGTCAAGAAAGCCAACAATAAAATGGTAAGTGGGGCAAAGTAGCTGCTTTGAGCCCTCTTTAGGGGGAATCCCTCAAGCTGGGCACTAGTGTAAGAGTCCTTTGGCAAAAACATCAAGTTGCGAGGCTGGGGATATAGCTCAGTGGTTCTGGCACCTGTCTTGCAAGTGCAAGGACCTGGGTTCGATCCCTGGTAACCACATAACAATACTGGGCATGGAGACTCACCCCAGCAGCAATCAGTACCACATACCACAGTGCCGGGCGTGGTGGCTCACGCCTGTAATCCCAGCACTCGGGAGGCAGAGGCAGGAGGATTGCTGTGATGTGAGTTGGAGGCTGAGCTCAGGGCCAGCCTGAACCACAAAGTGAGACCCTGTCTCAAAAAACCTTAAAAAAAAAAAAATCAAGTTCCTCACACTACTTTTTTAAAAAGACAGTCTGAAGTACAGAAGGAAATTAATATCTCAGGAGGAAATGGAGTTTATCCAACGTGGAGGTCCAGAATGATGATTGTGGCTGCTGTTTGTCATCAGACAAAAGAATTATCTTTTCAGTAAGGGACTTCCAAAATAACATGAAAAGTTGTATATTAAACAACCTTAATAAATATTCTGCAAAAAGAAAATAAGAAATATAGAA